>REGL01000958.1:72799-97737 GCA_004194395.1 Aurelia aurita complex sp. Pacific
TTCTGTAGCTAGTTTCATGTCGATTCACTCGAAGAATTAAAAAGGAGGATGGTGACAAGAGGCTATGGATAGTACTGGGTACTAGCTTGTTTGGCACCTATGTAGGGCATGAAAAAATATTTCCTTCCTACGACTGGAGAGAAATCATACTTAAGTTTCCTGCAAGCATTGAAGAATTAGAACGTTCAGCTTTTTGAAAAGAAGTCAAGTCTCAAAGATTCCAAATAATTGTTTTAAAAATCACCATTTCTATAGTGTTTGTCAAGCATTGGATCTGAAATAGAGTTGAAGCTAGATGCAGAAAATATCCCCAGTTGTTTGTAAGCTTAGGATTGGGTATTGGGTACATAATTACTTTACCAATAAAAATAACAAGGATGGATATCTGTGTTGAAGATTCTAAAACGGCTGGATATTTGTGGTGAAGATTCTGAAACGGTCTACGCAAGGCACTCTTCAAATAATAACCTTGGAATTGATCTTGTTACCTTGAAAATAAGAACCTATTTCAGCCTGGTCTAAAAAAAGTACGTTCTTATATGCGGGGATTTACTTTATTCTCCGCACAATGAATTTTCAAACATGTGAAGTTCTTTTACTTGTACTTATTTTGTTGTAGATCCAGATTCCTTTAGCTGATTTTCATAGTGCCCATCTTCGATTCACGTACAGTCATTGTACCAGGCATGAAAGTAAGTTTCATCTTCACACCATGCTTCAAATTATGAGACGTAAAGCTGAGACCCCGTTTACACTATACCGGTACATCATTGGACCTGTAACAAGTGTAACAGATCAGCCTGCCGTTGACACTGTTCCTGATAATCTATAACACTTTTGATCCTTTTGACTGTAGAAAATTGCGTTCTGGAGCAGGCGTAAATGCACTTAAGCCGTCACAACTTTGCAGCGGATCAGAACTGCGCCGGTACGGTTTAAAACGTGACCTGATTTTGCATAGTGAGAAGTGCGGATCTTGTTGAAGAACATTTTGAAAGTCTCCTCTAGAAATTTCGTCGCAATAAAACGTTGATGTGAATTATGATGTGTTGTCTTTTTGCATGCTCAGTTTGAAGCGGTAAGTCTTCTTGGTTTGATGATCAGTGATTCTAGAAGTCGTTGCTGTACCATGGTATGCTCATCTTCACATGGCTATGTTTACCATTAGGAAGGATCTGAACTAATGCCTAGATTATATACGGAGAAAATTTGCATTCAGTTGAAATGCAAAGGAATATTGACCTTTGTGACAGTACTATTTCGAATGGATAAATATAAGAACCATATTGAAAGAATTTTTTAGCAGATTTCTCTTTCAAATTTAGCCAGTGAATCAGATTATATTATGTGTTGTAGAATGACTGGCATTTTAGAAATAGCTATGCATGAATTCACCACAATTTATAATTGTAAAATTTTCACGCATGGAAATTTGTTATTCTTCTAGGTCGGTCAAAAGGCGAAAAATTCTTTGGTTTTTCATTCATCAAATTAGTAAATGAAGATGGAACTGTTTTGAAGGATGACGAATATGAATTATTCCTTTACAAAGTAAGTACTTTCACATTATCTATTATTTAGAAAGTCAATGCAAAGATGTAGCAAGGGTTGCTTGTTTATAAGATTTGTTATTTAAGTCTGTCTCGAGGCAGATGTCACTTGCAGCTTCCTATTACTAGAATCAACTGAACAGTTTCGCATGAGCAGTTTGTGTTATCGTAAATCTCACGTGACGTCTAATTTGAGACAGAGTTTAATAATGGTTGTGGTGACCAAGGTTTTTGCTAATGTGATCAAAAGTTCCATGTTCCAAATTCTCCCAACAACAAAAGAAATATATTCTCGAAAAACAACTATTTTGAAAATTTCTTATAACCAGCTACTGGTTAGATAATCAGATTATTTGTATGCCTTGGTTATGATTTTGTCAATCATGGCATCCAAAACCAACAATTTTATAAAGTAAGTCGAAATAGGAAGGACGATAATACCAATGTCAATCATCGGATCCGAAGATGGTTTCTATGATGAACACATCAAATGATTACTACCCTGTTACTACCGGGCTTTGTCGACCACTGCAGTACCGGGGGCCTCCGTAACTTCGTCAGTATTGCAGATATGAGGATGAAACTTTGTACAATGGTGTAAAGGAACAAAATCTACACAATAGGTGACTTTTTTAATTCTTCATTACATCCATGACGTCACTATGACGTCATAATTGAAGAAAATTGCATTATTTGCTTACTATTAGCAATATTGGCAACATTTAAGTTCTTAGTTCTTAGTTCTAAGTTCTTAAACACAGCGAAACGACGAAAGACTACATCAAATTAATGTAGCTTTTTACCGGGTGACCCAAAAAAGTGACCCAACGCAATCTGTTATAGAAAAAAGGTAAATGGCCGATTGAAATGCTACAAACTTTGCTCTGTCGCTAAAAAACTAGCCTATGTTATGAATATTTTCTTAATTTTTTTGGGACGGTAAATTTCCCGAATTGAAGATTTCGAAGGAAAGGGGCATCCCCAAAATCCTCAAAAAGTCGTCAAAAATAGGGGATCGATCTATAGCCAGTTCAGATCATACAAAAACGAAGACTGTGTTTCATTTCAGCCTGGGAATAGGAAAAGTCAGCAGAGAGTTTTCTAAGCAAGTTCCCTAGGTACCTGAAAATATTCCCAGGTTGAAATGAAACATGCTCATTGTTTTGAAGATCTGAAATGGCTTTAAATCGATCCCCTGTTTTTGACGACTTTTTTTAGGATTTCAAGCATGCCCTTTTCCTCAAAATCTTTAATTCGGGAAATTTACCGTGCCAAAAAATTACGAAAATGCTCATAACATTGACTGGTCTATTAGTGACAGAACAATGTTTGAAGCATTTCATTCGGCCGCTTACTTTTGTTTCTATAACAGATGGCGTTGGGTCACTTTTTTGGGTCACCCAGTAGAATATTTGTATTGCTAATATTTCATCCTGCCATGCAGAACTTTTTTAGGGTTGTGATATGGTATCTACATTTGGAATTTAAATATGTTCGATTTACCTGTTAAACAGTAGGACTTGTAGTTGATTCAGCATCATAAATTCCTTTTTCAGATAGTTTTTGCATGTTTTACGATGTTAACTGTATGACCAAAAATCTGTCTATTAATTCACACGGACTGATATACATGGTGATGTTTTGGTTTGAAACTGGTTGCAGCCATTTTTTCAAGTACTTAGATGTTGTTGATTAATAAATAAAGCGTTGCTGCGATCCTGACCGTCAAAATGTTTACGAAGACTTCACCACTTTTAACATACCTCGCATTCATTAACCCCAAGGAAAATGTTCTTCTATATTTCGAATGCATTGAAAATTGTTTCCACAATATGTTTTTTTAAACTATGAACTCTTCATGTTAGATGGACTCGCATGTGAGCTTTACAGATGTGAAGAGTTACATGGGATTGGCATCACGGCAATCAGAGTTATTTGCTCAAAAGAATGCAGGACAAGTTGTTGTTGGTGCACATAGAAGCTCGAAAGAATCTTTAACCATCAAAACAAGCTTATGCTCAACAAAGCTGACGNTGCTGCGATCCTGACCGTCAAAATGTTTACGAAGACTTCACCACTTTTAACATACCTCGCATTCATTAACCCCAAGGAAAATGTTCTTCTATATTTCGAATGCATTGAAAATTGTTTCCACAATATGTTTTTTTAAACTATGAACTCTTCATGTTAGATGGACTCGCATGTGAGCTTTACAGATGTGAAGAGTTACATGGGATTGGCATCACGGCAATCAGAGTTATTTGCTCAAAAGAATGCAGGACAAGTTGTTGTTGGTGCACATAGAAGCTCGAAAGAATCTTTAACCATCAAAACAAGCTTATGCTCAACAAAGCTGACGCAAAATTGTAAGTTGCTTGCAATCATTTAGTAATTCCCTCAGTGATGTATTCAACTATCGCTACATATCTACACATGTTTCGAAAATTTTGAAGTAATGCGTCGAATTTTTAAGGAGGCATATTTCACATCTTTCCTCTATAGGTGAGAACAAAGAACTATAGCACTGATAAAAATAACGTTTTTCATGGGCAACCTCGAGAAAGCTATTTGCATGATACATTCTGCTTTCAAGATAGAAAATAAATTATTTGAGTTATTCTACACGAAATGATGGATTACCTTTGAGGCAGGCGTAATGCTGGAATCGGTTAATTCCTTTTTTACTACACCCTTGTCATCTGCTGTTAGAAAAGGGGGAGAAAAAATTTCTTTAACTCGATTATTTTTTCTTCCAGCTGAATTAGTCGGACTTCTAAAATGGAGGTTAAAACCAAATGATGTCTCATCTGCACTCAAGGCTGTTTTGAGGGTCGAAGCAGAGGAGATTGTGAAGGTGATATATTTTGACACTTAACTCAAATTTTCTGAATCCAGATAGGAGAATACAGTTATTGCATATCGAGCAGTAGCAGGATACTTTATGTAGGCAGTGGAGTTTTGTTTTTTAAGCGACACAGCCAGCTGATTTATGTTGGTGCTTGATTAATTTTAATGGGATGAACAAAACCAGTTTGGGGAAAAAGATACTGTGTTACTTTGGAAAAAATTTAAGCTATGATTCAAGAAAAACGAGATTCAAATTATTTTTGTTAAGGAAGAAAAGCTTCAGCTGAGGTCGCATAGGATTCATCAATTTCATGTTATTGCCAATTCCTGCAGTTTTTCCATGAAGAATACTGAATTGGATTGTTATTTGAATTTGATGGACAGCTGTCAGCATGTATATCTTGTTGCTGTCGTTGTTCTTGTCTTTTGGTAGAAAGAAACATGACAGGGTAGGAGGAAACCCTGTGTTGTTTTGTAGGAAGAAACATGAAGAATATCAAATAATGTTATTGAACTTGAACTATTATCTTTATCAAGAGGGCTTTAATTAAATAATTTAAAGAATCAAATTACTGAATTAGAGCCCTCTTGATAAAGATAACAGTTGTAATCATTTAGCGAAATCTATTGTATTTTTACATTTTCTTTCATTAGTTTCTTCAAGATGTTTTCGATGCATTATTCAACATCTTATCAGATCGAGGAAATGAATTTGCAAATGCGGTCCTAAAAGTCTTGGTAAGAAATCCGCTCTTTTGAAATCTTTTTATTTTTGATGTCCCTTCAATTACTGCCAAATGATAAACAATTAAAGATATCTGTAATTGTTTATTCAGATCTTCTGTGTTAGGGCTTGCTTGAATGTAAAATGTACTTTAAAACAGTATATTACGGAGTAGTTCTGCGGATAAATTATTAAAAATGAAATTAGAAATGAAATTAAAGATGAAACGAAATGAAATGTCATACAGTAAATCCCCGCACACGAGAACCTACTTTTTGAGAGCCAGGCTGAATTAGGTTCTTATCTCAAAGGTATTTAGATTTATTTCAGGATATAAAGGTTCTTAATGGTTCTTATTTAAAGCCTCACTTTTGGTAAATTGTTATCGAAGGATCATGAAAGAAATCATCACCAAGAGGTTTTATATCCTTTCATTTGTTTTGGCAATGTTATTATCAACCTTATTACAAAGAGCAAAGGAGGAGGTCCAAATTCTAATAGCCAATCAAAAATTAACTGTATTACCCTTGTGATAAGAACATATTAGTTTATCAAACTGAAACAGGTTCTTAATAAGAAGGTGCATAATTCAGTAAATACAGACTACATGTTCTTATTTTTGTAGGTTCTTATATGCGGTTATTTAACTTATTTCTTCCTGGAATTTGAACATTATGGTTAATGCGATTTAATGCAATATACTTTTTAGATACATGTGATTTGCTTTGTCGAAAGTGAAAAATATAACAAATTCAAGTCGACAATTGATAATTACATCGAAGAACATTTCAGTGGAGCCTTGGCATACAAGTAAGCATAGTCCTTAATCCTTTACAATTTTTACAAATTCATGATTATGGAAAATTAAGTAATGAGCCATTCACTTAAGCAATAAATATAAAAAATGTAGCTATGTGAAAATTAGATAAATAACGTTAAAGTTGAGGCCGCTTTATAATTGGACAATTCTGGATTTTAGGTAGGATGTAGAATTTGTACGAATTGTTCTGTGATTCAATACTCCTATTATTTTGAAAAATCAACCAAACAATTTTACTGTTGCTGGTAGATATCAAATTTCCTATTCATGGGATATATTTATGACTTGCATAGCTATATGTATTAATTGCTCTCAAGATGCCCAAGTGGGCGAAACTACTCAGCACTGAAAGGAAATAAAAAGGACAAACAACCAAATTAATGCCTATTTTCTCTGCGTAGTTAGGCCGCCTTCAAATGTACACCAGATATGGGTAGCTAGCTCTTTTTGCAATCATTTTTTCCTTTATTGCAATTTTGGAATGTTATCCGTTTTAGAATTTCCTGATTTATTTATTCAATTGTTTGTTTGATTGATTGATTGTTTGATTGATTGATTGACAGCCATTTATTTAGCAACAATTATTCCTTCATCTGGTTAATGTCTAAAGTTTATACTATCTCTTATTGGTACTTGTCTGTTTTGAATTTATTTTATGATTCCCTTGATGAATTCGTGTATTTTGTTTTTGCAGAAGTCTATTATCATCTCTGAAAGAAGTGATAAAAACAAAAGTGGATTCGAAAACGATCGGCACACTTGCTAACACAATGAAGGTATGAATGTAACACATGAGTTACCGCTTCAATGTAGCCTGCGTGCGGACTCTACTAATTTCTTTTAACGGAGGTTTCTCCTCCACCTCTCTTAAAGGAAACCGGTAGAGTCTGCATGCATGCTACTGCAGTGTTGATATGAAACTGACCTATAGTGCATTGGTTGTGTTTTGCATATGTCTTTTGTTTTCCTTAAAGAGGATCTGGTTTTGATGTTAGTTCACTCTCTGTTCTTCTTCTTTAAAATCCTAGTTAATGGGATCCCGACCAGCTTTGACAGCATTTCGAAGAATTCTTCTCAAAACATCTCGATATTTTGCGTTTATTTAGGCCTCAACTAGTGTCATGCTGACTGCTTTCTTTACTCCATGTACCCATTTAATTTTTTGCCTTCCCCTCGATCGTCTTCCATAAATGGAAACCCATAATTATTTTATGCTCTAAACCATCTTGTCTGAAGAACTGAAATTTCTTCTTGATTAAAAGTGATTGAAGGTTTCAATTCTTGTCCTACCTTATCCAAAAACCCTGTCGTTCTTCTCCCCGTCCATGAAATTCGTATTACATTTCAATAACTTCATAGTTTGAAACTCAGAATTTTCTGTTGGTTCAACTATGTTTATGTGCAACACTTGAAACCGTATGTGGCAATTGGAAATACTAGAGTTCTCAGAAGTTTCAATTTAGTTCTTAAACAAATCGATTTGATCTATGAAAAACTGATCCTTGAGTGAACTTCCAAATTGTAAGATATGTGCTTTTCAAGTGATCTACCCAGAGGTATGTTGTCAATAAACATGATAGAGAATTTTGTTGGATCTGTTACTGCCTTTACGTGTTGATATTATGTGGTTCATTTTCTGGAGCGTCATTTGTGTGAAACTTAGTTTATTTTTGAACTTCATTTCAGAGTCTTCCAATCGTTCTTCGAATTATCATAAAGTCAAGATTTCTTCACAGCAGGTATTTCCTAACTGCTCATTTAGTTCATTATCAATCCTTTGCCAGTTTCTGAAACATACTAATGAGAAAATGCATGAGCGATGCAAGTCAAAGTTCATGATTCCCTGACTTCAGTACATGCGAATTCGTTGCAAATATCTTCTTGCATATTTTCGTAAAATATCCCCGATAGAAGGATATTTATTCTTTCCACATTTTCCATTGAGCATGCTAAACTGTTTCATTGGCTCTTTGATTAGATAGCCTAAGAAAATAAGAATCTCTGTCGAAAATCTCTGTTGCTCTCTTGTGAGTCATATCTAACGATTTCTTTTGACCAATGTCGAACGATTGCAACCAACAGCTGTTTTATAGCGTATGCTTGTTTGTTGCATGTACTGAATTCGAGAAATAATTTCCACATGTGAAATATAACGTGCATAGTTTTCAGTCATTCCAGAACCTGGAAAACTAACAAAATTATACATCGTTCGGTTTGGCACAGTGCATATTTTGTGCACAGTAGCTATATATTTACATGCCTTGACAAAGATAGGCCTGGGATTTAGCAATTAAGCTGATTTTTGCGTAACAAAACAACCGATCGTGGTTTTCCACGGTTGAAAGGGGGATTTTCCGTTGTATGCCATCTTGCAATTTCAAGATGATTATTATCATCACCTACNTGTTGCTCTCTTGTGAGTCATATCTAACGATTTCTTTTGACCAATGTCGAACGATTGCAACCAACAGCTGTTTTATAGCGTATGCTTGTTTGTTGCATGTACTGAATTCGAGAAATAATTTCCACATGTGAAATATAACGTGCATAGTTTTCAGTCATTCCAGAACCTGGAAAACTAACAAAATTATACATCGTTCGGTTTGGCACAGTGCATATTTTGTGCACAGTAGCTATATATTTACATGCCTTGACAAAGATAGGCCTGGGATTTAGCAATTAAGCTGATTTTTGCGTAACAAAACAACCGATCGTGGTTTTCCACGGTTGAAAGGGGGATTTTCCGTTGTATGCCATCTTGCAATTTCAAGATGATTATTATCATCACCTACAAGGGCGATGAATGAAAACCCGACCTATCAACCTTTTTTCCCTTATTTTCTTGAGTCTCTACTTTCTAAAGTTCATTCCAAAATGTATTTTTATAGATTCTTTTTTAAATATCCATTGCAATTTATTTTTGAGGTCTTCTGGCTCAACGAGTTTAGGCGAATTTCAAGACATGATCAAAGATTTATTTGCAAGCATCAATGAAATGATGCAAACAAAAACAGATTTTTCTGAAGCGAAGGTTTGATTTACTTACTAATCAGTTCAATGTATGGTTCACATTTGTTGTATTCGAGTAAAAATTTACAATACAAATGTGCTAGTTACGCTACTTACAAAATATTGAACGACACTACGAAGACGATACCACGGGGTGCAAAAGACTATGGCTACCCTGCGGCCATTACACAAACTGAGACAACTCACATATGAATATTCAAATGAAAACAACATGGCAAAAAGAACCAATCAAATAACACTACAATGTACGCTCTTTTTTCATATCAATCAAAACAGATAAATATGCAAAAAAAATATACTGTGCCACTCATTGCAGGAAAGGACACGTAGTCAGTGAGTTCCCACAATGAGTGACACTTACAATTAACAAAGGAATTAAGCGCAAGAGAAAAATGATAATTGAAAGGAACGTAAAACGAAAAGCCTAATCGCTGATGTGCGTTCTGTCTAAAATTAGATGTTTGGAATATGTTAGAAGGTGTTGTGGCGCAGTGGTATAATCCTCGGACTTTGCAGCCAGAATTGTCTTGCGGACAGGGTTCGATCTCACGTAGAGCCCCACCACTGGAGCGTCATGACAAGGGGTAGCGGACTCAATTAGGTCTATTCTACTTCTGTGATCCCAGCGCTTGGCGCTAAATTACGCGACTTCACCTTCACCAATGCCCGCCAATAAAAACAGAGAACATATTTTGCCTTCCTTTCAGCCATTCAATTTTCATCTCCACACATGAACTCTACAGGAACTAATTATTTTCCACACTTAAGGCTCAAGCTATGTCTGTGAATCTTTAGAAGAAAGCAAAATACGTTTTAGAGTCACATCAAAAATATTGACTGATCGACCATTATGCTTAACTGATTCGTGCTAAGTAATCCAGCTGATCCATCATAACTTCTTTGCAGGAAGTTTTTTCATTCTACTGTTTTTAATTCAGGACTGTCACCTCGCTTGCAGGCAAAAGCATCCTGTCTAACGTATTTTTCATACATATAGCACCAGCATTATTAGTCCTGTAATTGGGACACATTTTCTGAACGCAAGTACAGAGTCTTTGTGATTTTTGTAACTTTTGGTTTGTGCTGAATTTTAGTGCATTTACTCTCATTTTATTTGTCATCAACTTAAATTTGTTTGGTCCTGTATATGTCATATGTTTTTGCAGGTGAATGCTCTGAATCAGTTTAGTTGTATCGCAGAAGAATTGTCAAAAATCTTTTCATCTCGAGAATTGGGGTAAGATGTTATTCTTGCATTTACGGTTGAACATCAAGTATCATAGACATTAGTTACAAAACTGATTATGATTGACAAACTGAGGAGAGCAGCAGCTCGTAGTTTGGTTTAGAAATATCATAGAAACAATTAGCTTGCTCTTTTTTTTGCCTAGTAGCCATTGCAGTCTCGAAATAATGCGCTGTCCATATGTGCAACTTTCGTGAACTTTGAGAAAAAAATATAGCTAATGAAAATAGGAGGTATCATTGTAGCCAAGCGTAACGGGTACAATGAAAGAAAAATAAGACAACAGAAGAAAAGAAAAGAACCATATCATAATGTTTCAACTGATAATTCATATCTTTACTTACCGTAATATATCGCTATAGAGTATACAACAAATGATCAATATCTAACCACACTGGATCCATTGGAAAAGTTAGAACTATGACAGATTCTCAAAATATGAACGGTGACGTTTCATTCATTATCTGTTGCATCGCCCGTCTCCTTAATCTCAAGTCATCAGACGTTTGAAAATTGTTGTTGTTGCATCAAACGAGCGAAGACTTGTTTAAAATTCAAGGGTTTGGTTTTTGTCTCCGTTTAGCCAAGCCATCATTCTCTGTCTGTTTTTATGCTACTTGATATGTGTATTTCCTATTTTGTTCTGTTTTGTTCTCCAAACTATTGTTACACAAAGCATTTCGTTGCTTCAAAAGAGGATGCTAGAATTTTTATTTGTATAAGTCACAATTCCTACCTTTATTTTCAGAGTGATCATATCTGATTTCATCAACTGCGTTCCCAAAGTTGTTGGTTCTTCCTCTACCCAAGTACGAATTGCGAAGTTGCAGTGTATTCGTAAAATTGCAAAGGGTTCATTCTTTAAAGATCGAGGTACGTTGCAAATTATTTTGAACCGCAACGTTAGAATTTGAATTTACTTGAAACATACCGTCTGTACGTTAACAGGAAGATTATTTTACATGAAGAAATGAAGATGATTGAAGGGATATACCACTTGTTTGAAAGAAGGCCTGCTACAATGCACTAATGTTTTTTTCTGAATTGATGTTGTACAATAGTGGCAACCTGTTTCAAGCACCTCACCTTTCCCTTCAAATGATAGTAATATTTTGAACCCACCAGGCGTCAATTCAGGTTTTATTTTATCCTCAATCAAGCAAAATTGAAATTCAATTAAAGAACGCTGACTGTTAGTCATATGGAAGAAGGATTTATTTGAAGACTACTGTTAGCTGAGAATTGATTCTGATTATGTCGCATGTTCTTTGCTTTTTAATTTATTTATTCAACTAATATTATCTTTTTGGTTCACAATATACTGTAATAAATAGGAGACTTAACCATAGCCCCCAAACAGTGATTTGAACCTTCAGCTTCTTTTGAGCGAGTAAAATACCTTTCTTGCTGTACAGAACTGGATTTTAGGTTGAGCTCGTTGAAGAAATTGATATGATCAACAATACATTTTTCTTTGTAGCAATGCGTGAAATGTTTTTCCCAACATTGATTGACCATTTACAATACTACATGAACACGAAGCAAGAAGTTGCACTTTGTCTTGAGATGTTGGGTGATGTCATTACAGCATTACAAAAATCTGAAAAGGTGAGAGCGCNCAAAAATCTGAAAAGGTGAGAGCGCAAAAATTGTTATGTCATTCCACTTTGAGTAATCTGTCGGTAGTAATGCCAGAATGAACATTTCTTGTAAGATTGATTGGTGCAAAATTTATTGAGTGGACATGTGATTTCAACATCAAACGAAGCAACGACTTTGCCGTGAATTTCACTGCACAGTAAGCATAGCAAAACGGCATATTGGCAGACTGATCATACAGCAATGTTATGATTGCGCATATGACATGGATAGGAATAGGATTTACTGCAGATTTTCTTGGTACAAGACAATTTAAATCAACTCCACTCACGTGGATCTAACAACTTAGCAATATAACAACGTCAGACATTTAAATTTTCATCGCAAAAGGCTTATATTCAGGCTTGCTTTCTTTCAGGACATGGTATTTGAGGACATAGATCAATTAGCGAAATCATTGCTATTCATTTTGTTGAATATTTATCTGACAATCGACCGCAAAGGAACCCTAACTGTAAGTATATGAGTAATATGCAATTTTTATATTCTGTCTGCAAAGTGGTAGAGATTTCACCGTGCTTGCACGTTGCTGCTGCTGCTGCTGCTGCTGCTGCTGTTGCTGTTGCTGTTGCTGTTGCTGTTGCTGTTGCTGTTGCTGTTGCTGTTGCTGTTGTTAGTTGAGGCATGACGGAATTAATTTTTTCTCTGGTAGCGCCAATCAATTCCAGTAGATATGTGTCCCGGTTCCAATAACCAAGGTCACCGAAACTTCCTGGCAGAGAATAGAGGCTTTCTATTTGGTGCCCTGTTTACTAATAATATCACAACACTATACTGCCTTGCGAAAACTGACCAAGATTGAGTCGGAGAAATAATTGCTGAGGTTTACAAATGTTTTTGTCGCGTTGCATTGAAATCATTCTTAATCGTGTTGTTTATTTCCAGGGGCTAACAGTGTCTTCCTTGATTGGTTTGTTGCGACTGATGGAGGATGAACATTATACTGCTTTGCTGGGTTCATATCAAGATAAAAGGAATCTCAAGGTATGACGCTATTGGTATAAAAGTAAGATTTAATGTAGATATTAGGGAGTGAATTGTCTTCTGTGGTAATGTCTTCCTTTTTTGGGGGAGGATTCATAGCACACGTGCAAAATAGGAAAGTACTGAGCTCTATTTGAGTGAGAAATATTCGAGTTTAAAACTGGGAAGCTTTTCATGAGACACCCTGTATGTGTATCCTTCGCACGAAACCTCATAAATTTCACTGTTTTGCAGAAGGTATTGTACAATAGATTTGTGTAGATGTACAACAGGGCTTATGCACCAGCTTCAGTGGTAGATTTTTCAGTGGAAAGGCTTACTTTGAATTGTAATTGCATTTCAGTAGGATTGCCAATACTGTGACAGAATTTTGAATATTTTTTCTGAGCTATATTTAGAAAATTAATTGGCCCTTCCACAGTAAGATATCTATGATTAATTGCAGTTTGTGTGCAAATCGTGTGATTCTTGAAATGCATGTACGTTTTTGACTCATGTAGTAGTGTCCGAAGACTGATGGTAGGGTCTAAAAAAGGAATCCGGATTTAGAGAGTGCCACAGAGTTTAGAGTGATGTCGGGATCGTCAAAAAGGAGATAATCAAATTGTGTTCTATGCTGCTGTGCCAACAATGAGGTTAGGCTCAGTGCCAAAATATGAACCCTTCAGTTTTTGACGCTGTTCCAATAATTTTGATCTCGAGGTGTTTTCATATCTTTCTCTTCTTCCTTTCCTCTTACAGGACTTCCTCATGAAATTCATTGTTGCTTTCAAAGGCCTGTTATCACAAGAAATCTTTCCTTCTGATTGGTTTGTGCTGAGGATCGTTGCAAACAAGTAAGCATGGTTTTGTTGACATGATGCTAATAATGATCATGCTCAAGACCAGCATAATTACAGATAACTGTAGGCTGAGACGGGTGGTAAGCTGGGGGTCTTGTAGTGGNATGAACCCTTCAGTTTTTGACGCTGTTCCAATAATTTTGATCTCGAGGTGTTTTCATATCTTTCTCTTCTTCCTTTCCTCTTACAGGACTTCCTCATGAAATTCATTGTTGCTTTCAAAGGCCTGTTATCACAAGAAATCTTTCCTTCTGATTGGTTTGTGCTGAGGATCGTTGCAAACAAGTAAGCATGGTTTTGTTGACATGATGCTAATAATGATCATGCTCAAGACCAGCATAATTACAGATAACTGTAGGCTGAGACGGGTGGTAAGCTGGGGGTCTTGTAGTGGAAAAGAATGATTAGTTTCTTTATCGATTTATATTAGTTTACTCTGTAATTTTGTATATAGTAAGCTAGATGATGTAAATTGTCGATGTAAAATAAGTTAACAAACAAATGAACTGATAGAAATGAAAATAGAAGGACAAAAGCCTTAAAACGCTGAAGGTATTTTTTAAAAGTATCTGTAGCATTTCAAGTGGTTCAAACCATTTCACAGTTTCTGTTCACCAAGTTGTGCCCATTCGATCAATAAGGTCTTGTACTGGCTTTTCATGGCACAGTACACTGACGGCCTCGAAGCAACTGCAAAACGTTTCCATACATACATCACGTATTGTATGAGTGTGTATCCTAAGACAGGAACAGTCGTGAACCTCAGTTTATGTTTCGATGCAATCAGAAGTGTTTTGAACGCTCTGACGGTTCCTTTTTATATTTATTGAGATTCTTGCTTTTTTTCTTTTCAGTGTCATTCTGACGGCGATTCAGTATCTTTCAAAAGCATTCATTGAACAATTTCTCATTGGAGCTGACTTTGATTATCAGGTAAGAATCCTGCTCTTGTTTTAATGTTAAGCCAAGAAAGCCGTCTTAAAACTAGATCTTAACTATGGTTATGGTGTGATCAAGATCAATATTTACCCTGATTTGGTAACAACTGAGTTGCAAAATTGCCAAAAGAATTTCAGAAGAAATATTCTGATTTTTGAAAATTTTTAGTGAGTAATGGAAGTTTTGTATGTGAAGTTTTAAATTTCCTTGAATTTCACATGTGTTACGAATTTCCAAAACATAAGCCGCGAGGATTACTATTAAATACTCGAGCACAGTATTTGTGCACAATATTTTCGGATGGATTCGCATTTGTCTTTAATCCAGGGTATGTTTCATGTTGATAACAACAGCCAAAAGGTGAACAGCTGATGATTAAGGACATTGTTTACAGTTTGAGCTATATTTCATTCAATATTTAATCTCAAACTCAGTAATTCCTGTATATCTATAATTTTATATTGGCAAAACTGTGTATATTCGTGTTTTAAACGTTGCTTTTGTTTTGTCATAGCTTTGGAATAACTATTTCCAGTTAGCAGTTTCATTTTTGGTCCAGCCTTGCCTTCAGTTGGAATCATTCATGGAAAACAAGCGAGATCGAATACTTGACCGGTATGAATATCTTCACTTTCTATTTCTTTCTTAAAAGATGGTAAAAGTGAAAGAAAGTCATTATCGTATTTTCAAACATAAGTATACGTATAGGGCTTACGCGTGGATACTCTGCTAGTTTGAACCACATGCAATATCAAATTCTAGTCAATTCGATTTCTTTGTAGGACACAAATTCCTAATATAGTGCATCAGTACATAGCATAATAAAGCTGTGTTCCACACGACCCAAGAAAAGCAGAGCTTATATCTAGCTTGGGCCATTGGCCAAACAATAATATGAATAACAAAGAAAACTATCTATTTACCTGAAACATAAAAATTGGAGGAAGATAATTGAGCTATACAAACTGTTTCTTTAAAGTTGATAGTAAAGGATTTTGAGAAACCAGAGGGAGATTGTTCCAGAGACGAGCTCCATCATTTCTCAGGGTATTGTCTCCCGACTTTTTAGTTGGCAATAAAGATTAATTACGCTGAGTACACTGAATTTGACCTCAAACAGGATTTTGACAGGCCAAAAATTTGGGGACAGAATTCTCGTGTCTCTCTGCTGAGAACATTACCATGTCAGGATTTTGATGATAGTGCAATCTCCGATTTGCTAATGATTTTTCTCCTGATGATATGCTGCAAATGCATTGCTTTTCACTAACAGAATTTGTTGCAGATTGTTGTAGTTGAAATTTTAAAATCATTGAAAGTGTCACTACCTCTTTGATTGAGATGTCATCAAAAACTTCAACCTGCCATAGAAAATTAACTGTTCAAGGTATGAAGCTGAAATTTGAAATTTGACCTTTTCTCTAGGTAACAATCTCACGAAAAATATTTGAGGACGTTTCTTGAACATGACTTGACATGCCTTTGTTCAAATTATATGGAATGACCCAGTCGCATTTTATGACGTTGTGTTTTTGTCAAGCTCTCTTAATCTTCTCCTTCTTTTTTCTATTTGCAAAGTTGATGAACATATTCTATTCATTTTATAGTTATGGTGATATGAGGCAGATTATGGGGATAGAAGTTATTGATATGTGGGAAAATCTAGGTAAGATTCAATTTTCACTGTTAATTTTTTTTCACATTAGCTTCATGAAATAATTATTTTAGCAGCCTTTAGTTGTTGAAAATCTGCTTCCTGAGACGAAGAGAGTCTTGTGTAAGCTTTGCTATTTGTGTTTGTCAATTGGCGTTGCAAGAAAACATTGAATTTGAATATCATGATTGCTAGCAAACTAAGTTTTCTATTTTAGGGACACAAAAAAGGAATTTCATCCCCGGATTGATTGGGCCCTTTTTACAAGTGACGCTCATACCTGAAGAAGGTAGGATTTTAATATTTTGTCCTTGTTGAAACTATTCCCGCATTTTTTAAATCTGGAATGTCCATTCCTTCTGATTTCTGGAAAATCTTAGTGTCTTTAGTTGAGAAACTCTAACGGAGAGTATGGACGGAATAAAATTATATGCTTGTATCTATCTTAAAAAGGCATTGTCTTTCCCTAATTCTTCACTGTATCACGTTCTAACACCTTCATCCCTAGAACTTCTATCCTTTGGAGCAACCTTCCTGACTCTGTCTTCTCCCCAACGTTTAACGTTCAACGTTCAACTTTCAAATGCTCAATAAACTCATTTGATCTTTCCTCTCTCTGCTAGCCCTTTACTTTTTCCAGTCCCTAAGTTACTCGTATAATAGATGTTTCCACCTGTCTCAGAGACAAAACGCTAAACTTTCAATAGACCTTTTAGCTATTCTACAAAAGAGCCTGGATCGAGCGTTATTTTTATACATTTTTATACGCGAGGTTCGATCGAGTGGCGTTGGAGCTTCTATCACTATTTTGCACATTCGAAAGATTCTACAAAATGTAGCAAAATATTGTTCGATTCTGATTCTTTTCAGAATAGCTAAAAGGTCTATTGAAGCACGATGTTTTGATTCTCGATGCATGGATTAGCTAAAACACACGATGCGTTTCCTTTTGATCTTTAATTATGATCATAATCACATCGACATCTGCAGAACACTTTCATTTAACGTTTAATATTTATTCTCCATGAGTTAACGCTAGCAGAAAACGCGTGCATTGGTTGTATGATAGAGAGCTGATTTCATGAGTTCATTTACATTTGAAACTATCTTTGGCTGTTTTTATTTTGCAAGAAGTGTCCTCATTGAAAACGTAACCTATTTTCCGTGGAGGGCTCATATGAAGACATGATTAACGATCAGTTATGATATGATGACGGCTTGGAGGGCTTGGAGGGCTTGGAGGGCTTGGAGTCGTTCATAGGTTTGATTCTTTGAAGCTCATGTTTGCATTATCATTCCACCATATTTAACCTAAACTTTAACCTTTCATTTGATTTGAGGTTTTTTCAAATGAATTGTCTTTTAGAATTGCGAAAATCAACGATTGCAATATTTTACGACATGATGCAGGTTGAATTTGCCGAAGCAAGGACTTTTCAAACGGTATAATGAACTTATGCAGTATCTTACATTTCGCAGCGATCTAAGATTTGGTGATGTATTTTAGATTTTGAATAGTTTTCATATTTGCAATGCAAGGAGTCATTGGCTGTGACGGATGTGTTTTCTTTGGTCTGTTGTGTTTAAGTTTGTAAAAATTAGATTTTTACTCGATACCAAGCCAATTGTATCTCTAATTGTTTTTCATCACTTATTAGAATCATGTAACAAGTAAAAGGCATTATTTGCTTCTTTATATCTAAGCAACTTACATGTATGAAGAATGCCCTACGTTTAAGAAATCAACATCAAAGTAAGGATGAGTATGCGTTTTGCAGCAAGCAACAATTGAACAGTAATTGAATTGGCCATGACATATTGAATAGGAAAATGACTGACAATTCCTTAGCAATGAAAATCAAATTTGTACTGTAAGATTTTGTTTCAATATGTCATGGCCATAGCATATCCTAACTGAAGTTCGAATCGATACTTTATTTTCAGGTTGAGACAGAATTAATCGACAAACTGGACGTGTTAGTTAGTAATGGCAAAGGTGACCAAGCCTATGAAGAACTATTTAGAGAAATGTAAGTTTGAAGCAAAAATGAGAAGCGTATTTCTNAAATCAACATCAAAGCAAGGATGAGTATGCGTTTTGCAGCAAGCAAAAATTGAACAGTGATTGAATTGGCCATGACATCTTGAATAGGAAAATGACTGACAATTCCTTAGCAATGAAAATCAAATTTGTACTATAAGATTTTGTTTCAATATGTCATGGCCCTAACATATCCTAACTGAAGTTCGAATCCATACTTTATTTTCAGGTTGAGACAGAATTAATCGACAAACTGGACGTGTTAGTTAGTAATGGCAAAGGTGACCAAGCCTATGAAGAACTTTTTAGAGAAATGTAAGTTTGAAGCAAAAATGAGAAGCGTATTTCTTCCAAAATGTGCGAGCTCCTTCTGAGCGGCACTTTAATTCAAACAGGTTCCATTAAGTGAAAGCGTCTTTCACATAACCAAGCACATGGAAGTCATTACGACACTTTACATATTTTCTAGTACGTTATGCTGGAGTTATTTTGCTTAACGTAAAAGCGAAATGAATTGCTGATGATAATGATAGTAATCCTTCACGACTTTTTGAGAAAGCCCTTCCTTTTCGTAGAATCTTGGCTAATCTTTTACGATATTTGTGCATTTCTTTCTCTATGTACTGGATCATTTTTTGATTAATTTGTTTATCTTTTTATAGCATACTGAAGAAATTAGAAGAATGTCCGGATCCATCATTACATGAGAGTGGTGTTAGATGTGTTGAGTCCATTAGCCAACTTTTGAAACGGCTTCTAGATTACAGGTAAGATTAAAATCTTGCAAAGGCCATGCGTGCTTATGAATGCCAGAAAACGAATTAGATTGATAGAGCTGAATTACGTATGTACGCTGTAAGAATGAACCCCTTTTCAACCTGATTTCCAGCCTACGTCGTCGGACAAGAAGAAACCTTGTAAGTTGGTGAACTAAGATGTTATGACAACATAGTTAGTCATGTGCCTTTGGAGGTCCTAGCTAATGCTGTCTTGGCATTTTCACAATATTTTCAGTTGTTTACACTGGCTGTTTTGCTCAGAGTTTGGTCATGCAAGACGCCACGTTACAAGATGACGAACTAAATGTTTTGATGATAGAACGAACTATATTTCTTTGGAGGTCCCAGCTAAAGTGAGCACACAGTATTTTCGTGATATTTTCAGTTGTTTTCGTTTTCAGTTAAATTGTCAACTCTATTTTCATAGGGCCGTCATTGCAAGTGATGATTGTGGAATGGATGAACAAATGTCATGTACGGTCAGGCTACTGGTAAGTCTCAGAATATATATAGCTGTAACTAACTCCTAACTCCTTTGAAAGCAACAAAGGACGGGCCGTGCAGTAATTGTAGTAACTGTAGCATTGTGCAGATTTACTGCCGTGCTCTGTATTTGAATAGTAGAAGTTGTAAACAAAAGCAAAGAATGAGAATACTGCAATTTTTAAGATCGCTTCAACAACTATGGAGACCATTTGTTATCGCCAAAGATATGCTGCTAAGAATTTGCTCTTCTGATGTCTTGGGACTTGGATGAATTTTTTTCTTAGATTGAGGATACGAGTTTTCAGAAGGAAAACCCTCGTTTGAATGGCGTGGATCCATTTAGCTTCTTTTTCATTTAGAATCTTATTCTCTGATATTTCCTTCATGGAGTTATCATTGATATGAATTTACCGTAATCGTTTAATTTTTCATATATGTGTCCTGAAGCTTTAGACACCTTTGGGTATTTAGACATTTCATGTTTCCTCTTGTATTCGATAAAGGGCGTAAAGATTCAAGCTTGCTTCTCATCTGCCATATATAATAAAGCTTTTATTACGTTTTTTTGCAGGAATTCTACCAAAATCTCGATCGAATGGATATGTATATTCGCTACATTTACAAATTATGTGATCTTCATATCTCATGTGAGAATTATACAGAAGCTGGATTTGTTCTTTTGATGCACGCACATTTACTTGAAGTGAGTTTCTATCAATCATACTTGAAATTACTATTTACACATTGGATTTAGGTGATTTCTCCTACCAAAACGTCTGGCGTCATTGATTTTTTTTGGCCTTAAAAGTTACCCGCGAGTTTGTTTGCTTCTGGTTTGCTGGGAGTAATTAAATGTGATATTTCACAGCTAATAACTTGGTCCACTCGACCAGAAATAATGCTTTTATAGTTAATTCTATTTCTAACCTTCTACTTTAGTGGAAAGAAGAAATTCGACAAAAAGAGCTGATGTTTCCAGAGCAACCAGAATGGGAAAGGAAAGAACAACTTTATTTGAAAATCATCGATTATTTTGACAAAGGAAAGGTGAGAACACCAAATATGAATCATGCAATTAAATTAATCTCAATTAATCTCAATCCAGATGCATTCGTGAATTTCGATTTTTTATATCTGATCAATACCTGGAGCAGATTGATACATTTGCATACTGTTGTGTTTCAGATGTGGGAAAATGGTTTGAAGCTATGCAGGGAACTGGCAAAAATATACGAAACGAGGCTCATTGATTTTGCAAAGCTCAGCAATATTTTGGTAAGGGTCCAATTACTAAGTGATTACATACAGGGTGTCCCAAAAAAGTTATGCCCCATTTGCCTAAAGATTGGGACAAAACAGCAAAAGATTCTCGCCAAATTTTATATGATGTTGCTCTTCAGATGTTCAAGTAAAGTTTACTGCCATCCCCGTAAAAATCCGTTGAAAAAATGATGGAGCTACGACCTGCAGAAGACCAAATTTGCCTGATGACTAAAACCAGCGGTCGGCCATTTTGTCTTACTATTTTGCAGTGATAAGTAGCTCCACGTGAGTTAAAAGATAGTTTCTGTGAGGGCAGAAATAGTGGAACTCTTTGAGAATTATCGGAATTTTCACGAGAGCTATGACATTGGAGGCTGCTGTTTCATTGCATCTATGAAGCTAGTTATCGCTGCAAAATAGTAAGACAAAATGGCCGACCGCTGGTTTCAGTCATTGGGCATATTTGGTCTCCTGAAGGTCATAGCTCCATCATTTTTCAACGGACTTTTACGGGGATCGCAGCAAATTTTAATTGAATATCTGAGGAGCAAGATCATGGAAAATTTTGGCGAGAATCTTTTGCCATTTTGTCACAATCTTCAGCCAAACGGGACACAATATTTTTGGGACACCCTGTATGTTGGCGCAGGTTTCGTTATTCATTTCTCTCATCGTGCTTACCTTCCTCGCTCTTTCTTTTTGATTAACTGCCATCAGATTTCATAAACGAGAGCAGAAACTGACATTTCCTTTCTCCATACTTTAGTTACATGAAGGAGTTAATGGAAAGTTGATGGAGAGAAAGAGTTAATGGAATTTTACACGGACTCTTTCAAAGATTCGAAACCTATGCTTATAAAGACTACATACTGTAACTATAGAACTGTAATTTTATTTTACAGCGTACCCAAGCACAATTTTATGACAACATCATGCGAGAACTGCGACCTGAGCCTGAATACTTCAGAGTAGCCTTCTATGGTCAAGGGTTTCCTCATTACCTCAAGGTAATCAAGTAATCAATTTTTTGTGCTTGAAGTTTCATATCAGCCTTCGCCATTTTAAGGGCCTGTTTATATGCGGGAAAGCGCTTCACCTTCCAGACCTGGGGCTGACAGGTGGAGTGAAATTCCCATATACACAGTGGTTGAAATCCACCTCGCCTGTCAGCCACAGTTCTGGCAGTGTGGTGTTTCCTCATTTCAACAGGCCCTAAAGATAATATTCCTAGACCATGCGGACCATGAAAATATTGTTTGTATCTCTGTTTGTGTTACTTATACGTTTCCGCGAATATATACCATTGAAGTGTTTTGCATGATTAATTTTGCGTTATCGTGAATCTGACGTGACAACTAATTTGAAACAGACTTTATTTCATCTCTTTCCTCGCCTCCCCAGTGACCAAATCCTGCGCATCTTTGACAAATGAAATTATGTTCAGCAAGTACATTCTGACGTCATCGACCTTCTGTTGTTTTCTTCGTAGAATGATACTTATGTTTATCGTGGATCAGAATATGAGAAGTTGGCAAGTTTCACGCA
Source organism: Aurelia aurita complex sp. Pacific (assembly GCA_004194395.1). Classification (NCBI taxonomy): domain Eukaryota; kingdom Metazoa; phylum Cnidaria; class Scyphozoa; order Semaeostomeae; family Ulmaridae; genus Aurelia; species Aurelia aurita complex sp. Pacific. Next base: position 95,209 of record REGL01000958.1, read on the forward strand.
AAGGCTAAAAGCACAATTTCCAAATGCAAAGGTTAGTTTGTGCATGTTACGATTTGTGATATTTTAGCTTGAAAATACTGCTTTATGCATTCCATTGCGTTTGTCTATTGTATTCGCGAGGTACTCTCTTACACTTTGGTAACACAAAATTCAAACATTGTTGCAGTCAGCTTCCACTTAGCGAGTTTGATTCTTGGAACACCTCTCTCTCTCTTTTTGTTCAAAAAATTTACTTTTGATGTATTCAAAATTTAAGTGTTTGATCTGAAGTAAGCGTCGTTCATTGCAAATCTTGTGCGTTGAACTCCTGTCTTTGCACACTTCAAATTATTTGACTTAGACCTGCAAATTGTTTTACTTTGCCATAGTTTCTATGAATTAAGGAATATCTTAATCTACACGATTAATCGTATCTTAAAGACCATCTGCTAACCATTTGGCTTTGCGCGCTGCACATGAGAAAAAGAACGCTAACACAAGCTGAGCAATGGCATTGATAAATGTTTACAGTTCTCCTATCAGGCTCAAAGAAGGAAATGAAGAATAGACCACCCTGCTTCCCTTTGGGAGGCCTGGATGACCCATTTTCTTCTCTGTATCTATTGTAACTCGACTTTTCACTCGTTATGGAAAGAACGATACAAAACAAAACACTCGCCTAGCTTCGCAGATTTTTAGATAATTTGAAGTCCTTTCGCAGTGCACTATGGGATTATTGGATTATGGGACAGTAACAGCGCACGAGGCCTCAGTGTTAGCAGAGTACCTTTAATCTACACGATTAAGCCACTTATTGACGAACCAATGTTATTTTGGTGCATCGTTTGTTTCAGGTGATGTCCACAAATAAACCAGTTGATAACTCGTATCGAATGTCACAAGGACAGTGTATCCTTTCAAAATTCAATTTTGCCTGTCTTGTTGAATTGTCTTGTTTATGATGTTTCTTTTAGATTGTTGAATAAAGATTGGAAGGAAGTCACCGTAAACTTTGCTCATGTATCTGAAATTGATGCATGTTTTGGTTTATGTCAGGAGTATTCTGGTTGCATGTGCTTGCTTTGATCGATATTTCCCAGTTTTCTGATACACATGATAGGAAAACTTGACTTATTGTCCTCTAGGATACAATTTTCGTTCTCAGATATGGCCCTCTTGAAATGTCCCTGACGTGCAGGGCATACTATCAGGAGCTTAGCACTTTGCATTCATTATTGACTTGAAAAAACCGGTTAATTGTACTCCAAACTGGTTAGTCCGAAATTACCAGATAGATTTTCTTAACCCACAAAGATATTCAATGTTGCAATGTTCAACCGGTAGCATGTAGAGTGCCAAGATTCTCTGGGAAGAAGATCAATGAGAAAATTACGAGGTAAGTTGATTGATTTTAAGTAGGAAAATTCTGATTAGATTAGTATAGAAATCAACAAAGATCACTCCTCATTCGTTTCAGATAGGAATATTATGCACTTGATCAAATCATAAAGAAACTCTTCACACAGAACAGTAAGGAAAGTACAATTTTTCGTGGGCGAGAGCTACTGTTTACATATTTATTGCCATGGGATTGAAAAGCTTCAATTTTTGTTTGAAGTTCTATTTCTTATAACTGTTCTTGCGTGGTTTTCTGTGTGCGGACATTCTTTACGATTTGATCAAGTATTTTGGGACCATTTTCAGGCATTTCGCAGCCAAGAAATTTTCTTAATGTATAACTTTCAATGCTCATAAAACCACAAGAAAAGTCACAAAAATACTTTGGTCTTTCTGATTTTAACAAATCATGCAAATCCGTCAAGTACTGTTGGTGCTATGAATTTTCGACAGCGGGTGCTTTTTGTAGCCTGGAGGAAAAACCTCCAAGAAGAAATCAGTAGAGTCTGCACACAGGCTAACTCTTTGTGGCTCGCCTGGTACTTTTCTATGGAATAAGTATAGCAGGGTACGTTTTCTTCCATTGAAATGGAAGTTTTAGCATCAGGGATAAATTATTGGTGATTTTTATTATTGATATTTTCCTATTTGCAATTCACTTTAATATCAGAAATTGTAGAATTGTAAAGGTGATCACTCGTTTTTTAGCTACTACAAAGTCAATGAAGTGAAACAATTCACAAATTCAAGACCATTTCACAAAGGAAAGAAGAATGATGAAAATGAATTCAAGGTGCCTCTACCTTTGGTTTTATCTTTGCTTGGTTCTTTTAGACTACCCTCACATGAGCAAACTCAAACCGGTCTGAGTTTCAAGTCGGTTTGAGTTTCAATTCGGTCTGCGGTCTAAGCCCTTGGAGTGCTCACATGACGCAGGCGAATTGAAACTCAGGTCGACCTGAGATTCGTTTCGGTTTCTCAGGTCGGTTTGAGTTTTCAGGTCGACCTGAGATTTTCATGTGAGCAGAAACTTTTTTCGTTTCGGGGCGAATTGAAATTTCAAAACAAGTGTGAATGACATTCCTTGCGTTCCTTTGGCAATCAAAACAATCAAGATAAATCTTCAACAATGCAATCATAATTGTTCTGAAT
>REGL01000959.1:31577-49145 GCA_004194395.1 Aurelia aurita complex sp. Pacific
CTGAAGTGTAATGTGGGATATGCTACAGATTTTCTTTCTGTAGCAATGTAAATTTTTCTTTTCGATATGATTAATTGAAAATAGGTTTACTTTGTAATTCATCTGAAACTGTAGTAAGCAGTATTAGATAGTTATTTATTGATTAATTTGTTGTTATTATTATTTATTTCTTTTCTATTTTAACAGGGCACATTGTAAAACAGTTTTTGATTAACAACTGAATGTTTTCACCCTGTATACAGAATTTAGAATGAAAGGAAATCAAGTTTCGGAGAAAAGGACGAGTAGGATTTTTGACAAAGTACTGATTTCAAAGAAAATCGCACTGACATGAGAAAAATCTCAAAAATTAAGTTAAAGCAGTAGCGAGAAGACGAATTTTAATTTATTGTAATTTATTGGACATGAGACAATTTTACATAACAGCGCTTTGCACAGATAGGACCTATGAAATTAAAAACAAATAGTGTTATTTATTCATGCTCTTTAAAGGACTAAGCTAACAATTCAGCCGAAAGTCGTATTTCGTATCCACTTGCCAAACATTTTTCTTTGGTGCATGGCAAACGAAAGTCGTTTGACAAGATCAAACATATCAACGAGATGAAAACAATGAGCTAACTGCAAATTGCGATCTGCAAAACTGAAATTAATTTGCGGCGTTATCAATTGATGGGTCGCATTTTACAGTATTCTTTTGTCTATGAGGACAGTTATCTTTTCTTTGAAATGCACCGCGTCGACTATCGAAGGGAGAGAAGAAAAAAGCGCTTTTACATGTCCGATTTGTAGATACAAATCAATGTCGAAGAAAAAAGATGATAGAATAAATGTACCTTGCATTGGCATTGATTTCTAATGCGATGTTCAGTCTAATGACAAAGACCTTTCCTTTTTTCTTTTGCCGAATTTCATGAATTTGTTTTGATCAAGGGAAATAAGAAGTTATCTGAAGTAAACAGTGACTGTATAGTTCTATTCTTTTTTGCAATGTTCTACTTCTTCGACCATCCAGTTATTTTCCCGTCAAGTATGGAGGCTGAGACTTTTTGTTCCCAATCAAACTTCCATAAACTGCAGTAGGCCTGCTGAATGTGCACACTAGGCCAAAACTTCAAATTTTTCAAACCTTTATGAAATTAAGACTTAACTACCAAAAGATAACAAAATCACCCTCTCCCATTTCAAGGTTTGTTTGTTGTTTTGTCCTTGATCACAGCTTTTGATTATTAACAGATTTTCCCAAACAACATTGTTCTATGCTGCCCTATGCCAGCGGGGAATCATTTAACAATATCTATTGTCCTTTCTGAATTTTGCAACCCTTTAGTTGAGGATTTTAGGCTTATCGATTAACCATAGAGTACTTTTTTTTCGACAGCATATCACAACACAGAATCTCAAGCGTAGCAATCAATAACTCAGGCGAATGGTTGGCGTTTGGCTCAGCTAGTCTAGGACAGCTTCTCGTGTGGGAATGGCAAAGTGAAACATATGTACTCAAGCAACAAGGCCATTTTTATGACATGAATGTGTTGGCTTATTCAAGTGATGGACAATTAATCGCTACTGGTGGAGATGATGGGAAGGTCTGTTGATTACCTATCTGCTGCACGTTTCTTTGCTTAGAAAATGATGAAGTTGAACGTTTCTCCACCTTGTCTTAAACTTAATACCCAGAGCTATCCATGACATTCATAGAATCTGAATAGACGATTGCGCTAAAGATAGCGGCGAGGAATTTTTTACCAAGATGCACTGCGTTCTTTAATCGAATTCCTATAGAGTCGTTAAAGAATCTTTATTAGAACGCAATGCATCTTGGTAAAAAATTCCTCGCCGCCATCTTTAGCGCAATCGTCTATTGCGTGGGAAGTCACCTATACTAGTCTAAACAATTGATAATTTCAATCTGAAAAATACTTTGAATGTCGTAGAAAAAAGTGAAAATATCGGGCTGTGGCCTTCTCTCAACAGTTGGATATGTTGTATTTCAATTTGTTCTATCATTTATTTTATATCTTATTTTCTACGCTGTTTAGAGTATTTTCAGACAGAAATTATGAAATTGTTTTGCTATATATACGTTTATGAACACTACCGGGTGAGCAAGAAAAATGTTCCCACTTTCGAAAATTCATAGCATCAAGAGTACTGGATGGATTGGAATGAATCAATATTTGCTTGACAGCCAAAAGATCGAAGTATTTTGTAATTTTTCTCGCTTTGTTGCAAGCATTGGAAAAATTGGTAAATTCAAATATAGAAAAACTTTGTGGTTGCAAAATGACTGAAAAAGGCCTAAAATACATTATCGAATCATAAGAGACTCCTCGCTCAGAACAACAGAGAAAAAGCAAGTTCTCATCAGTGAGAGATATCGTCTGAACATTTATTGCCATGGGATTGAAAATCTTTAGTATCTGTTTGAGAATCAATGTCTTATTACTCTTGAGAGAGGTGAAACACCCGTTTGTATCGTTCTGTGTGAGGAGAATCCTAACGATTTGATCAAGTGTTTCAGGCCCTTTTTCAGTCATTTTGAAAGCATGAAATTTTTATAAAGTTGACTTTACCTATATTTGCAGTGCTCGTAAGAACACGAGAAAAATCACAAAAATACTTTGATCTTTTGGCTTTTAACTAGAATTTGAATTATTCAAATCCATGAAGTACTTGTGGTGCAACGAATTTTAGAAGATGGGAACTTTTTCTGGCTCTCCCGGTACTTTATCACTGAGTCTAAGTTTTTCTCAAATTAGCTGTAACATGAGAGTAGCAATAACGCAAATTTTATCATACAAAACACTAAAGTTATTTTATGCCCGGAAAATTTCACCTGACATCCATAATCTAAGACGGACCAGAGCCTTTTCTTCCTTAAGTGGAGGGTAATCAAGATCTAATCGAGTCATTGTTTCAAATCTCAGGCTTTTGGGCCTACATGTTGTTTGTTCCAAACAATTTGGCACTTTGTTCATTTGGCACTTTGTTCATTTGGCACTTTGTTCCAAACAATATCCTGCGAAACATATATAATGCCTTTATTTCTCCACATATCAACTATGCTATCATATACTGGGGAGGAGCGTACCAAAACTCACTAGATCCTCTAAGTAAAAACCAAAAAAAGGCGGCCAGGATAATGTTCTTCAAAAAACGAAATGAACATAGCCAATCACTGTTCAAGACACTAAACTCATTAAACCTCCAAGACACCTATAAGCTAGAATGTGCCAAATTCATGTACGACATTTCCAGAAAACTGTGAACAATTTTTCAGTGATCTTTTCCAACTAACTAGTCAAAGACACCACATTCAGACCAGACAAGCAACTTCTGGNCAATTTTATTGGGCTGTTTTTGTAGCTTCTTAAAGAATTTCTGAACCTAGATATTTCCAACCTTGATGATAGTTTCTTTTGTTCACTGCTATTGTATGGAAGTGCTGAATTTCCCTATATCATCAACAGAATGATACTTAAAGCTACAATAAAGTACATTTAGTCAACCAAGCGTTTTAATCTTGTAGATTACGAAACTTAGCATCCTCTGGAAACAAAGAATTCGTGCTTGACATGTTAGTGACTGTATCTGTTTATGTGTGTACTCTGTGTGAATGTATCTGTGTTTATGTTTGTATGTAAACTGTAAAGTGTGTATTAGTTAAATTAATTTGAAATTAATTTGAAAAAATGTTTTTTGCTCTTTGCAAATGCAAGCTTATAACCTTGCACAAACCCTTTCAAGCTATTTCAGAGAGATGAGTTGCCGAGCGGCTTATACAGTTTCCGCTATATTACTGAAGTTAAGCTCGGTCCTGTGAGATCAAGATCTGGATGGGTTACGTTCCTGATACCAGACCAAGCAACTCAACTCACCGTCTTTCGGAAGCGGCGCTAAACTAGGAGGGGTCCCATGCCTGGATGCAGCATGCATAGTAGGCCTAAATGAGCTAGAAATAACTAGGCATTTTCTCTGTGTACTTTAAATAAAGTAATGAATGAGAAGAATAAAGAGATAAGGCAAATTTGGAATTTTATTCAAAGAACTTAATGTCAGTTAATCGACTTTCTAAATGCTGACTTTCCAATTCCAAGAAAGTGACCCCATTTAGATACAATGGAGTTACTTTTTTAAAAACGAGGAAGAAAAAATTCCAATATTTTGCAATTTAAAATGATATTTTACCGGCATGAAGGGACTAAAAGCATAATGAAGCGTTGCTGAATGTGAAATTATTTTTTGATTGGTAGCTCAGTTACTTGAGCTACATCGTTACAATCTGTTTTATTTTGTTTCGCATAGTTTGCAATATAAAGTTGTATCACCCGAAAGGCGGTGAGAAAATGAAACAATGGAAATTGATAACAGTATTTTTTCATAATTATCTATTTGCTACGATTATTGGTTTGCAAGATAAAGTTGTGTAACCCGAACGGCGATGAGAAACCACAATTAAATGAAGCGATGAAAATTGATCAAAGTATTCTTTTGATAGTTAGCCATTTGCTACGGTTACTGTGTGAGACTTGGGATATTAATAATCTACCATACTAATGTAATATCAAGATCACCTAAATCTAGCTAAATGCAACTCATACCTAGGCCATACCATACCATACCACATCATACCAAGTCCATTTTCGCAAAGTTCTTTGTCGCTGAGTCCCGTTCCTCTATTCTTGTGTTTATATGTAACTTTTCGTAACTGTATATTTTGCTGTATTTTTTGTTCATATGAAGACCTTGTGGTAGTCATGACCTTTTGCTTCCCTTGGTATCGTTTTTGTAGTATTGTATGGTAGCTTTCCGCAGTGTCTCAAGTAATTCGTAATTGTAAACTCTTTACACTGTATTTTTATGTTAAAATATGTCTGCCACTATAATCACTTTTTTCCATAACAGATACCGAAACTTTCGCACATTTGCTTCACCTCGTCCTGCGCAATTTTCTTGCCTTGCTTTGGATAGTAGTGGAGAAATTGTTGCTGCTGGTTCGGTCAATTCTTTTGAAATATTTGTGTGGTCAATGCAGACTGGACGTCTACTTGAGGTAAAGCGTTCAATTTTAAGACTTTGGTTATTTTTGCAGTTTCAATAAGCATAGGGCTCAAATCTTTCAAATCTTTAAAAGGTGGGTGTAAAATTCTATGACATTTTTTTTAATTACATGGCTTGAAAGGAACTTATGGTACTTTGCTGTAAATCTTCCGTGGAAATTCTTTGATACCATGATTTTTCAAATTGGCGGCAATTTAATTATTTTTGAAAAATTCATGAAAAATTAAAAAAAAATTAAATGATCGTAAATCCTAAACCATTATAGGAAAAATGATATATCCTTCAAGAAAACCATAGTTTATGAAGAACTACANAATAATCTACCATACTAATGTAATATCAAGATCACCTAAATCTAGCTAAATGCAACTCATACCTAGGCCATACCATACCATACCACATCATACCAAGTCCATTTTCGCAAAGTTCTTTGTCGCTGAGTCCCGTTCCTCTATTCTTGTGTTTATATGTAACTTTTCGTAACTGTATATTTTGCTGTATTTTTTGTTCATATGAAGACCTTGTGGTAGTCATGACCTTTTGCTTCCCTTGGTATCGTTTTTGTAGTATTGTATGGTAGCTTTCCGCAGTGTCTCAAGTAATTCGTAATTGTAAACTCTTTACACTGTATTTTTATGTTAAAATATGTCTGCCACTATAATCACTTTTTTCCATAACAGATACCGAAACTTTCGCACATTTGCTTCACCTCGTCCTGCGCAATTTTCTTGCCTTGCTTTGGATAGTAGTGGAGAAATTGTTGCTGCTGGTTCGGTCAATTCTTTTGAAATATTTGTGTGGTCAATGCAGACTGGACGTCTACTTGAGGTAAAGCGTTCAATTTTAAGACTTTGGTTATTTTTGCAGTTTCAATAAGCATAGGGCTCAAATCTTTCAAATCTTTAAAAGGTGGGTGTAAAATTCTATGACATTTTTTTTAATTACATGGCTTGAAAGGAACTTATGGTACTTTGCTGTAAATCTTCCGTGGAAATTCTTTGATACCATGATTTTTCAAATTGGCGGCAATTTAATTATTTTTGAAAAATTCATGAAAAATTAAAAAAAAATTAAATGATCGTAAATCCTAAACCATTATAGGAAAAATGATATATCCTTCAAGAAAACCATAGTTTATGAAGAACTACAATATGGTGGTTTAGGATTTAGAAATTCTATGACGACCTAGCCTCAAATTTAATACATGCCGCCGTTTTGAAACTAATCAAAATATCAATGAAGTTCCACGGCAGATGTACAGCAAAAAACCCTGAGTTCCTTCCAAGCCATTTAAGGCAAAAAAACTGTTGTTGAATTTTACACCGACCGTTTCAAAGATTTGAGCCCTATGTTTACTCTTTAATCTATCAAGCTTTAGTAAAGCTCCAGGTAACATACTACGACAAATTAATATACCATGCAAATAACTTCAATATCGGAACTATTTTCTGAATAATTTTGCCCAACAGTCAATTGACATCATATTAACTGAACACAAGATAGTAAGACGAAAACAGACTTCTATTAGATCAAAGAGACTTTTTTCTAAAATATACAAAAAGAGGAAGATGACATATATGTCTTCTATTAAGACTCGTCATTATCTCTCCCGACTATGGTGTGGGCAGCCATTCCATTGGTATCTGACATACTTTTTGCATGCTTTAAAGGACAAGTCCGGGGTTGGTATCATTGATGATAAAATACAAGATAATACTGCTATGAATGATGTATGATACTTTTTTCCACGATTCTTTGCCTTCTCCTTGTGAGTTACGTATTCAAAGATACAATTTGAGCGAAGTGATGTTATATCCTGCAAACGAAAACGAGGCTGTATGATTCTTTTTTTCGCCTCTTAATCGCTGCTAGCCTCTTCATCGTGTTTTCGTGCCATCTTCAATGTATGAGTACACGATAGACAGGCTAGCAGCGATTATAAGACAAAAGAACAATCGCACAGCCTCATTTTCGTTTGCGTCATATTACGTCACTTCGCTCAAATTGCTTATTTGATTACGTAATTCACAAGGAGAAGGCAAAAAATAGTGGAAAAAAGTATTATACATCATTCATAGCAGTATTATCTTGTATTTTATCATCAATAATACCAACCCCGGACTTGCCCTTTAACTGTTTGGATGAAGGCGTAATGATGACAGCAGAATCGTGTATCATCAATAACTTTATAAGTCGATTTCATCATTTTATCATATATAAATCAATGTATCAATTCAATATAGTATAATATAGTTCAAATAATTTAATAGCGTTTAATATACCGGGTGTCTCAGAAAAAAGTACCCCCTTTTGACTGGAAATAGGAACCAAGCAATAAAATATCATTGCTCCCCGACTTCACAGCTAAATTTATCAATGTTCAACTTAGATGCACGTACCTTGCATTTAGAAATCGTCCACCAAACACCGGAGATACAGGCTCGCAAAGTCAAAATTTACAGTGCACCCAAAACCAGAGGTTTTGAAAAAGGGCCTAGTCATGATTTGTATCGTGGACAGTTTCCAAAGTACCTGTAGACTTTATGTTTCCGTGTTTTCCTTTTGAAAAGAATAAAAGATACATGGACATGGCGCTCATTAAACAAATTTAGTAAAAATGTGGTAAGAGCCATAAAATCGTGCCACATCTCCAAAATAAGCGTGCATGTGCTCTTTTTCCTCTTCTTTAATATAAAACACTTGGGATCGAATACAATAATGCAAGGACCGTTTCCTCAAAAGAAAAGTCACTGCAAGCACAATTGAAGTAATTCAATGTATAAATCTTTTCAAAAATAAAAAGTAAAGGTCAAAGTCGAAAATTCGTTTGCAAAATGCCTGTTTGTTGTCAAACTATGGCTAGGCCATTTCTCAAAACCTCTGGTTTCAGGTGCACTCCAAATTTTGACCTTGTGAACTCATATCTCCGGTGTTTGGTGGCGGATTTCCAAATGCAAGGTATGTGCATTTAAGTTGAAAACTAACAAATGTAGCCATGAATTCAAAAAGTCCCGAAACATTATCGTTTTGCTGCCTTGTTGAGTCAAAAGGGGGTACTTTTTTTTGAGACACCCGGTAGTTCAAATAATTTAATAGCGTTTAATATAGTTCAAATAATTTTATATAGGTTAATATATAGTTTAATATAATTTAATATAGTTTAATATAGTTTATACTTTATACATATATAGCCATTTTTTGGCAACATTGTTTTTGGGACCTCCTGCCAGAAAGAAGTAGTGCGATTATAATTATCGAAACATTTATCTAGTAATGATAGCTAATTTTATGGTACAGAAGTTTTGGAAATCTGCTATTTGATGCGTTTTAGGCTGGGTGGTTGTGAGAAAAAATAGCAGGTGATCTAGGCCAAATTGTTTAGACCATATTGAGGCCTATTGAATCAGTATGAGGCTAGTCTGTTTCTGCGAGAAAGTGTAGGGAAATGAGTCGTGGTTGTAGCAGTATCAGTTGAGCCAAAAAAGCGAACCTATACGGCATATATTGAGTCTAGGGTAAGGCTATCCTACAGTGTTTGATCTTGATGAATGCTGATCGGTTTTACATCGTTCTTCTTACGCTTCTTCCAACACTGAACAATCATTGAGAATACCAGACAAATGATCTCAATCAGCGATATAAAAGATGCCCCTAGAAACATCCCCATTTGGCCCCCAAAGTCACTCAAAATCTTGCAAAATGTATACAACTGTTTCTCTTCAATAACGGTCGTTGAAAGCTCATCATAATAAACGTTCAGCATAATCAAATGCTGCTTCACGAGGTCCTCTGTGACGTCATTCACTGATATCCCAGCAACCTTTGCGAGCACAGGTTTGAGGAAATCAACCTGCCACGGTTGGGGCCACGGTTCTCTGTCCACTTTGGTCTCATATTTGGTTTCGCGACAAGGCAATGGGCAATCACAGCCTTTAACATTTATGCCATCAGTGCATTTGAAAAAACACTCTAGTGTTTCATTCGCAGTTTTGTTTCCTTGCGAAGGGTACCTTGATGGAGAAGTCAGATCATTAAAAATAGCAGGTACATCCCCACAATTTTTATAACAATTGTCAGCCATGCAAGCATGAAAGCAAGTTGGTCGAGAATAGTGTCCATGGTAAAGTTCACTGTTTGCCACTGTGGCAGCATCAGTACATTTTGATGGAAAAGGACTTGGCAGTCTTATGATCTTTCTTTTACGGACTGTAATATGTGTATAAAAGCCTGTTGGTAGGTACACACCTTGAAAGTGCCGGATGATTTCTTTGGGGTCATGCAGATCTATATATAATCCTTTTCTTTCCTCAACAACGGGCGCAGTGGCTTCAAAAGCACTCTTTATACTCGCATTGAAAAAGAGGTACATTCTTAGACCCTCTCTTTGACTCTCTGCATACTGGATGAGAGAGAGGTTAGCATTCAGTCTAAAACAGGGCATGGCAACTGGTAAAAGCTCGTAATCCTTGGGAAATTGGATGTGCCTATGACCAGAAATTGCCTTTTTGTGTTCATAACTCGCCAAGAATGTTTTACAACCATTCAAAAAATACTCTCTGTTTTTATCATTCTCGAAATAAGATCGATTAGTTTGGGAGCAATTTTCTGGCAGCTTCTGACGAGCTACAGGTAGCGACTCATCCATGAATGGAGTCATCAAATTTGTATTACAAATTGTCATGGCTGGTAAACTCATGTTCTCTGCAGGGATCGTGGTTGTAGTAACATAGATCTCGTTAGTTCTGAACTGCCTGATGAGATCTGTTGAAAAGTAGAAATATGATAACATTGTAATGGCAAACAGGATTGACCAGAGCAGCCGCCGTCGCCAAGATGTCGCGTTGAAGATTTTAGGTAGGCCATGAATCGTCATACTTTCGATTTCTTCTTCAAAGTCTTTTTGATCCATTTTTGGTTAGGACTAAGCTGTCAGGCGTATTTTATTGTGCAAGTTGATGCCTCTCAGCGAAGAATTGTGCACTCCTTGGTTAATGAAGCTATTAAACGAGAGAAATTCCTCTTCGTTATTTCCAATTCCTCAACACTATGCACAAACAGGATTAATTGTTAAAGGCCTGGTTGTTCTGGAACAAGATAAGAGCCAAACAACTTTATATCAAAACAAGGCTCGCTTCCTTGAAAGGTACCAAGAAAGACCCCTCGAATAAGTTGGTACGCAAGAGTGCAGTCTCCAACAATTTGCAATCGAAGCAATGGTAAAACTGTTTGCACTTCTTTACACTGAGAGTTTTGTGCTCTTTTTGTACATGTCAGCAGCACTCTGTCTTGCAATCGTTGGAAGGAGTAAAGAGGCCCTTCAGAACTGAGACAATCGCTTCATTCTGACTTTCTTCGTTGATTAAAACTTGTAAGATTATAAGATATCAAATTAACAGTGAACGCTCCTGTCTTTGATACTTCTTCATAGATAAAGAAAAGTCTAACGAGACCCTTCAAACTGAGAGAACTGTTTCAAACCGAATTTCGTCACTGATCTAAATTCGCAACACTTTAAAGTACGTCAATTCAGCAGCGAACTCTCTTCTCTTTGATATTTCTGCAGACGAAAGGGCTAGCAATTTCCTTCATAACGGAGAGAATTGTATCACTCTGAGGTTCATCGTTGATCTAAACTTGCAACACTTTAAAGTACATCAATTCAGCAGTGAACGCTGTTTTCTTTGATATTTCTGCAGACGAAGAAAGGGCTAACAATGTCCTCCTTAACGGAGAGAATTGTATCACTGTGAGCTGAGCTTCTTCGTTGATCCAAACTTGCAACACTTTAATGTACATCAATTCAGCAGTGAACGCTCTTTTCTTTGATATTTCTTCAGACGAAGAAAGGGCTAGCAATGTCCTTCATAACGGAGAGAATTGCATCACTGTGAGCTGAGCTTCTTCGTTGATCTAAACTTGCAACACTGTGAAATACCTCAATTCAGCAGCGAACACTGCTGTATTTAATGCCTCTGAAGATGAAGGAAGGGCTGAAGCTTTGATTGTACCTTTACACAGGCTGCATTTGTCTTCGGCCATCTGCGCACTCTCTTTTATTTCAAAGATTTGCCTTCTTTTATTTCGCTGTCAGTGATTAAAGAACCCCAAAATCAATCATCAAATCAAGCCTTTTGACCAAAACTTTAACATGTATTCATCAATTGCAATGTAAATTACTCACTGTACTAATTAAAAATCTTCTCTTTTGACTATATAATTCACAAAAAGCTTCAAAGTAATTCAACATAAAGAAAATAAACAGATAGAAAATGCTGCGTAATATTATTTGTCATATAATCTATTAAGGATAAATGACAACCAATATTCAATTCTGCTTCGGCATAATCATCATTTTATCATGAACGTATATTAACGGCGGGGCCACTGAAAATCAATTAGTTGGAGCTTAAAGCGAGAAATAATCTCAGTGGAAGACAACGAAAGATGTTTTCGTACGGTCTCTTTTTCAAAGTGGCAGAAACATCATGTTGTCCCAAAGAAATGGTGCCTATTTAGGTGGCAGCAGCGGAGGAGCCGTATATTCTGTTGTCTCTTCTTTAAAGGGTTGCATAGGAAAGGCCTTAACTTAGAGTTTGAGACATTAGCCAGTCTGACAAGTGGTTGCTGATTTAGGGCACAAGGAAATCAAAAAAAGTGATTGTTTCAAAAACAGCACTTTCTTTTTTCTCCAATTCATGGAAATTTTGAAAGAAATGATATTAGTAATAATAATAATAACATATCGAATACGAGAATACGAGGCTTGCAAATAAGTTTTGATAAGTTACATTGAGTAAGTTAAGTTGAGCTAAGCGAAGTATACAATCCAAAGTGGAAAGGGAAGTAAAAAAACTTGGGTAGAAATTTAAAAATGCAGTAATGTTTTCATAAAAGGACGAATGCAGTGATCCATGCACCAATGAAAAGGAAATTGATTCAAAAAGGGTGAAGTGAAGGTGAAGGTGAAGTTGCGTTTTCAGCGCCAAGCGCTGGGATCGCAGAGATAGAGCGGACCTAATCGAGTCCGCGACCCCTTGTCATGACGCTCAAGTGGTGGGGTCCTACCGGGTATCGAACCCACTCCGCCTGACTGTTCTGGCTGCAAAGTCAGAGGATTACGCCACTGCGCCACAACACCTTCAACAGGGTGAGAGGGAATCGGAAGGTTTTCCTTTTAGATGATTTTAGATGGAAAATAATGTATCGAGAAGTAACGAATCGACAATGAATTCACTCATCTTGTTTCTAAATTTTAGCAGAAATGTGCTTCATGATATGCCAGAAGCCCCATGTGCAGAAATTTAAGTTGAACAGAACTCCTTTGAAGATGACAGTGGCAAATCGAAATTGAATAACCAAAAATAGCAAGCGTGGTTTTTTTACTCCAGTTGTGATCAAGAATAAGACAATAAGTCAGGATGACTAAAATACAATCACTGCCAAAATAAAAAGCAGGAATGAAGCGATAAACTAAACAAATATCTTGCATACAGCTTCAACATTCCTTCGTGAGAGTGTCGAGGCTGTGCGCAGGATAAGAAAATGAACTGAGATGTAAGGAGTGTGCGGATAAACGTGACATCAAATAGGTTGAACATAGAATCCTTACGATAAAAGATAGAGATAAGGAAAATGAATATAACATACAACAGGGAACATTACACTGAAGGAGATATTGCCATTAAAATGGTCTAAGGGTCTAAAAAGATATGCAGTAGAGTAAGGATACCATGGGTGCTAGATCCTTAATAAGAAATGAAAGACAAAAATAAGTAGAAAAATTGAGAGAGAGAAGAATAAAGACTCTTTTTCCTTTTTTTCTTTCCCTGACTGTTGCTTCAAACTATACGAGGCTCTGTACCCAGGGTAGAGTTAGGATAACTAAAGCGTAGGAAATTGTAACAAAAGCTGTAAAGAAATTTAAGACTGAAGAACAACGCGGTAAACAAAGTCTTTCATATAACTATAAACAGCAGCTTTTTGTAGAATGTAGAGCGAACTAATGACGAAAGTTTCGTCACATAAAGTGATAATCAGAAAACAACGCCAAGAGGTAACAATGTTCTTCATAAGCGATCGACCAGCACGACCGCGGGCCAGCTTGGCAAGCCTAGTAAAATCCTAAAAGTTGAATTTGCATTGGTAGTAGAAGCTATGATAAAGTTTTCAAAATTCAATGCTGTTGAACTGCTGATAATGTATCCTTGTAACTTGTTCCACGATTCTAAGATTCCTGGTGAAAAGAAATTTTGTCTTACGTTCAAGCGATTTTTCCCTGAACAGCTGGAGCTCGTGTCCTCTTGTTTTCGCTGTACTTAGCTTGAAGAAATGTGTATAGTTCAATTCAACGCACAGTGATCCAGAGGATGGAATAAATAGGAAAAAACGAAGTTTGAAAAATTTTCAACATTTAATATCCGCCATGACAAGGGGGTGTCAGGGGTCAACACAAAGCAAAAATTTTCGAAATCGGACCACTGGTTCCGTCACAACGATTTTTTGAATTTTGGGGAAATGACATATTGTTGTTTATAATAGCACTTCCGGAAAAAATTTATTGTTTTAGCTTAACTTTAAACTTCCATAGCTCCGCCCATGATTGTCCGATTTTTACTAACTTTGTTTTATTTAAAAGATATAAAGCGTGCATGTACAGGCATCATGGTACAAAAGCAATGCTGGGTTAATGCACACCAGAGAGATTCTTGATCTTACCTTGGTAATCGACTCAGCTTTCGGACTTTCAGATGCAAAATTAGTTAAAGAAATACTTGTGAAAAGGGGGTGCTATATTTTCCTTTTTTTTCCATAAGACACAATATCTAATTAGATACATGGTCTAAGCTTCTACTTTTCTACAACTAATTTCTATTTTACTAACAATTATAAAGATGACAATAATAGTGACGATAAACGATAGTATGTAATTTGGTAAGTTGCGTGGAGGTATTTCAATGAATTATCCATTTTGAGATTCGGTATGGATTTGCAGTCTCTTGTTATAAATTGTAAACATATATTCACCAAGAAGTTCGAGAAAATGATGATCTTCATTTGTCTGAAGAAATATGTATTTTTGTTCATCTGTTGGAATATTTCTATAGTTTGGATAAGTGTCGATGATTTTGCTATTGAAGCTTTTTCTTTCCGCTGTAAAGGATTTGCATTGCATAATGGAATGTATCTCATCTTCAATTTTGTTTTCATTACATAGTGGGCATATTCGATTATGTTTTTCGGTTTTTGTTTTTGTATGTCTTCCTGTCTTATATTTTCGAACAAACATAGCCCCTGTTTGTGAGCTTGTTTCTTATTGCCTGTCAAAACTTTTTGATTCTTGTTTTCAGACAATTGTCTGATTAAATTCTATTGCTACAAACTCTTTCAAATTCCTTTTGCAGTGAAAAAGTCCAGTACTTTTATTTCATTATTGTAAGTGAATGTGTGCTTTTTCCGTCAGATTGAATATTTTTATTTAAAAACAAAATGTTCATCCTTTCTAGGTTTTAGCTGGCCATGAAGGACCAGTTTCAAGTTTGGTGTTCAATCCAACTCAAGCAATTTTGTATTCGGCGTCATGGGATACAACGATTAAAATCTGGGATGTCTTCTCGCAGAGCAGTGCCAAAGAAACATTGCCTGTTGGAAGTGATGGTGAGATATAACTATTCAGGGGCTTTTTGAAGACGCTCAATGAGTTTATATTTTGCATACACCTTGCATCAAAGGCAAAAGAAAAGCATACAAAAATCACCACAGATTTTGGTTAGCAGTGTACAATTCTTCTTGGGATACAGCCATGCTTCCTAGGATAAAGTGATACTCTGATGAAGACGAAAGTCAGGAATGCTTCATTGTAGCAAATATCTTTCGGTTCTTTGCGTCTGAATTCTTTAGGATATTCAGACATGCTTCTTAGGATATAGTCCCTCGTAAAGCCTTATTTTTATTGTTTTTTGTGGTGGAAGCGATGCGGCAGAAAAAGAAAGGCATATTTTCTATAGTTTATAGATTAATGTTGTCGACACAGTTCCGAGTTGCCTGGTTGAGTATGACAACTGCTCTTGTTGAAAGTTCTTTGATACTGTTTTAATCCTGTCCTGAAGGATTCCGAGACAAAAATTCTGAAATCTACGTTTTTTATGTGACAACAGTATCTAACCAACTAAATCTCACTGTCTAAGTTAGAGCCGAAACCAGTGGGGGCCGAGGGCAGTAAGCTCTCCCCCCTCCCTTCCCAGGAGACTGTTTGTCGGAAATTTTGCTCTCTGGTCGGATGCTTTATGATTTGCAGGTCTATTTTTGGAAGAATTTTTGGAGAAATGATGCATAAAGCATGGATTTGTCAACGTTAAGAGAAAATTCTGACAGGAATGATTGAATTTACTGTCTATTTTTGCTTGATATTTACTAATTGTGTTGATTGCAAGGTTGGATTGTGAAATATGGCTGAATGTTAGCTACTGAGGAATTAGCTCAGTGACATGATGCATAGATTTAACATATGTTCCTACAACTGATATTGTTGCTGTTGCTTTATGATTTTACCTCAGAAAATTTTGGTTCTTCGTCCCCCGCCCATGCAATCATAACTGGTATCGGCTGGTCTAAATTGCCATGTTAGCTGCACAATAGAAATCAATTTGCAGGAATCTGATGACAAGGTAGGAAGCTGCAGAATTGCAAATGTTTAACTTTTTGACTCGCCCGGAAGATTGGAATATACAATCTTTATATATCCTCCTGACATCAAAAGATACTGTTTAAGGCTGTTTTAATCTTTAGACTCGAAAACCAAGGCCAATTCATTCATTCATTTATTTATTCATTCATTACTTTATTTAAAGTAGGGTGGAAATATTTCTAGCTATAAACGTAGCTAAAGCCACTCACCCCCTCGAATTTCTTGCAAAAGATGCAATGTTAAGTGTCCAGTGCAAAGGAATCGATATCAAACACCCTCTGGATACCTCAAGCCTTTGCCAGAACTAAAATTCTTGAACTTTCAACTTGTGCTATCAAAGAATATGCTCTTAGATTTTGAACATGTTCATTTTTCCCCTAGTGCTCGCTATTGCCGTGCGACCAGATGGGATGGAGCTAGCAGTGGCTTCATTAGATGGCCAGTTGACGTTTTGGCAGCCAAATCTTGCAATGCAAGTTGGATCTGTAGAGGGACGAAGTGCCTTAGGAAGTGGAAGAAAAATGACTGATAAGGTTACAACAAAGCATATGGAAGCTGGAAAGTAGGTCATTTTCAGATGGTAGTTGAATTAAGTTATAGTAGTTAGCCAGCCTGGGAGTTTTGGTACTAATGTGCCACTTTTTCAGCGGAAAGTGCTTCCAAGTGTTTTATGACCAGCCAACCATTAGCCAACAAGTAGACCCGTTATCCCGATGAAGAAAGGGTCTACAAGACAAAAAGCAAAAGCTGGCTACTGCTGCCCAGTTGAATTATTCTAATTTTCTGTTCAAATAATGCGTAAAACTGGTCTCGACAAAGGCAACATCAGTCTAGTTTCCAGATATCTTGATACTCTTATAGCAAGCTTCTCCTCATTTTTTCGTAGAACCTTCCTTCTTTTAGACAATGGATCTACTCGTACTCGTAAGCTAGCCATCTATACACTGATGTCATACACCTACCCTTTGAAACAGTATATCTTCAAGAACTGGGCCCCACTGAGATACATCCTTAATGTGACATCTTCTTAAGAAAATTTACCAAATTTCTAGAGACGTTTTCTTGTAAATCCACCCTTATAAGGGCACATACGTGCCAGTAAACACTAATGAGTACCCTAACAAGACTTTCAGATATGTATACTCTGGAATACCGAATAATCATCCCCCGCCCCCGCTTACTGATTTTTGAAAATTTTTCCAACCCCCCCCCCTGCGCTTTTATTCCAATCTCCCTTTAATTAATTTTTGAAACAATGAAATGATAGTGAACGTAATTTGTGAATAAATAGGAAAAAATAGGTGTTTATCTAAGAGAACGACTATTTTCAATTTGTTCAGCCTCCCCCTCCCATTTTTCTAACCCTCCGATTATTATTACATCGAACCATTTCCAGCCCTCCCCCCGATTATTCTCACTCCCCTCCCCCCGTTCATTTGGTACTCAAGAGTATGTAAAATGATTAATTTTTGTCATTCTAGATGTTTCACGACATTATGCTACTCTGCAGATGGCTCTTGTGTTTTAGCTGGTGGAAAATCCAAATTCATCTGTATATTTCATGTGGAACAACAGGCAAGCTCATATTTCCGTCTGATTTTTATTTGTTTGCTCTATCAGGAAATTTGTTAAGTGGTTTCAAATAAATGCATTCCTGCAGACATACTACTTCCATAATGATACAAAGGGTTTTTTGGTGTCTAAAAGGCAATCTGTCCTTTACTGTTCTGAGCTTGGTTTCACTGGAGCTAAATCCATGCATCACCGAGTTTCTACCGGGTGTCCCAAAAGAAAGTTCCGACGTTTGATTGAGCACAGAG
>REGL01000959.1:83311-95470 GCA_004194395.1 Aurelia aurita complex sp. Pacific
TTCAACCAATAAGGGGGCGCTATTTAGACAGTTGTTGTTGTTGCACACAAAAACCGCTGATACGGCCTAGAGTTCTCGAAGCCATGTGATGTATCTATTTTGTTTCTGCAGAGGAAGATTACTGCTTGAAAGGTATGTATTTGCAATGAGTAGGTCAGGAAAACATTATTCTTTGTACTAAGAGTTTGCATTTCAACGTTTAAGCTCTTTAAACCAGACTTTGAAGCGATTTTGTTGAGTGTGCGAGAACGAGAACTCGCGCTAGTTTAGGCCATTTTGAAACAGGGGGCCCACTTTATAAGAGTAATGGTATGACTCCAAGCAGCTCTTTATCCTGGCTGCGTTTTATGAAGGTAAGTAAACTTTAGCAAAATCTTCACCGGTTTCTTTTTTCTTCTTCGCTTATTCACTGTCTGATTGGTCCGTGAAAATGAGGCTTTGTCGGTTCACGGCCATGGACCACGATAAGAAATTGGCGGAAACATTTTATGACTATGCTCCATAGGCCACGAGCAAAAATTGTCAGAAACATTTGATTCCTATCTTGCTTGCGACAAGAAGTTGTCAAACTGGCCGTCTCAATCAATAGTTTTATTATGAAAAGACGATACCTCTCAAACCATTTGTTAGAGTCTACCAGGTGCGCCAACATAAACTATGCACGTTTGGCAGGCCACAATAAATCGTACACTGGACCGATTTTGAAGATTTATGACTTAATCGTCAGCAGAAAGGGCCTGAATTGGATCCTAGGATTTTTTGCAAATTTTTCCGCGTGCGAACTCTCGTCCAGCAGATTACAATTGGTCGATCTCTGAATCCCAAATCACCACGAATAAGCTCTCTCTTTGTCCATTAATGTCGACTCTTTAGAAAACTTGATCAATGATTTATGATTGCTTTCAGTGTTTTCACTGCCAAACGTGGATAGTTTATTTTGGCGCACCCGGTAATAAACTGCTGTTCTAACCTTCTATAATGTAGCTTATTTTTTGTTTTAGAAACCCACTATTACCATGTTTTAGCAAATGGTTTCAGAATTTCTGGTCTTTCTTGTTCTTGTTCATTTTTCGTGCTTTCTTTTCACAAACATAATAAGAGGCTATCACGCAGAATCTGTTGTAAAGTGTAAGAGTGATGCTTTTGTCCTGTCTTTGATCTTCTAGAACACCGCAACAAATGTCTGTGTCGTTGCATAATTTTCTTGTAATTCCAACTTCAAGTTGGTCAAAAATTGCCTCTGTCCCATCTGCCCACCAAATTGATCCATTTTTCTCCTGGAAGATTAAAGTGATGCACTCTCAGACACTGATATTTTCTTCAAATTTGTTTGTACGATTTGATGTTTTTCTGGCCTGTTTATATCCATTGATCTCACCTCGCTACCGAACTGGAGAAAGGTAAGTAGGGTGTCGGCGGTGGTAATTGGACGGCTGTGGTAATCGAACACTTGCGGAAAACTCTCGAAGCCAACAGAAAAGTATGTTAGAAATAAAATCCATCAAAGAGGGTATTTCTTGGTATTGAAAGCTTAGATTTTAGTTACTAATTACCTTTAGTTAATTATCTTAAATGTAAAACACGCTGACACAAGTTGCTTTCGTTGTGCTTGGCAGTGTAGAAAATGTCGTTGTAAACATCACACCCAAATTCAAAACTCTGAATCCGTTGTCGAACGAAGCAAATATCTTAAAAAAATTCAAGGAAATTGGATGTCGAGCATGTGAATAGCACAGAGGATTGTGCCAAATACTGAAACAGTTTTGCTGAAGGGAGGGCGGCAGATGCCATATGGAATAGTCTGAAAAGTTTATGGTGGTGGTTTTCAGACACAAAATTTGTCAGTTAATTGGGAGAATGAATAAAGTTCAGATTTGAGCTGTGATTTGGATTTTCATATTTCTTTCATAAATTTCTGTACGTAGAGCAATCGAAAGTTGTAGCGAGATAAAAAAAATAGTTCTAACGCATCTCCCATTTTATTGTTTGTTTTGTGTGCACTGAGAGCTCTCTAGAATCGAACAATTGTTTTCGCACTCAAGAATAGGGAAACGAGTCAAGAAAAATGAAACTGTAGAGTCTATAGATGGAATACTTGCCAAGTATGAATAGAAAATTAAATTTTTTCGCATTTTCTACATTGTGAATTCAATGTCCGAAAACCACCGCTACTGTCCGAAAACCACCGCCAAGGTCAATCTCAAAAACATGTTGCCAAACAAAGCAGGCAAAGTAAAACCTAAATACTTTGGGAATATGTGCCCGAATATCTGTCCATTCACCTGGTAATTTTGGTTTTTGTCTGTGATTAATTTTCTTATGAAAGTGTGCCAAGCTGGCCAATGTAGGCCAAGCTGGAAATGTTATTGCAATTGCTGAATACCGGTACATTGTCGGCATTTATGGTCAGTTTAGTCCTTGTTCTTCGTTAGGGGGACACTTTCGTATGTTTTGGGTACTGTAGACGTACCATTTGGAAGGGTATCATTTTGACACAACAGCTGAAGTGCAGGGCGAACTTTTTAGGCCTCTGTAGCAATAGCATAATGCACTTTGGTTAACCCTAATGCAACAAGGACAGATTTTGTAACGCAATAGCATGAGATGCTTTTGTTGACACCTGAAAAAGCGATTAGCAACTGCAGACAAAAGAAATTCTCTCGACCATAAATTCAAAACAAGCAAAGCCGCAAAAGTTTCTCTGAAACCCAAGTAGCTAACGCGTTCGGTGCGCTTTCAAGAAATTGTTTTTAAGAGCAACCATGAGCACATAGCGAAAGAAGGAGGGCATATCTAAACTTCTACCACGGGCCTTTTATTTCTTTGGTTCAGAAGCCGAGCAGTAAGTGTTTTAATTACACCCAAAAATAGGAGAATTGAATTGCCTCCCAATGGGCTTTTGAACCAAACAAATTAAATGCCTGAGGCAGATGTGAAGATATATCCTTCTTATTTCGATATATGCTCATGTTTGCTCTTAGAAACATTTCTGGAATGCACAACGAGCGAGCTAGCTACCTGAGTTTCAGAGAAACTTTTGAGGTTTTTCTTGTTTTGAATTACTGGTTGAGAGAGTTTCCTTTGTCTGCGATCGCTAATCCCTTTTGAATTGCCGTGTCAATCAAAACCAACTCGTGCTATTGTCTTACTAAATCTGTCCTTGCCAAATGCCAGAGATCAGCGATCACAAAAAGGATTCAATTGACAATTACTGAAGTAAGTAAGAAGCAAGTAAGAACCTGTTTTAACCCTATGTAGATGTAATACAGTCTTGTTTTCGAGCGAATAAAGTCCAGTTTGCTCTTTGAATCTATTTTAGCCAAAATTGCGCCTCTATTTTTGCAAATTTGGAAGCTCATAGGCCACGTCGCAGAGTATCTTGAAACCATGAAGCACGACCCTGATTCTTCATGGTGGAAATATCCTTCGTCACAAGGGCAAGTCGATAAGCTGCACTGACCACCTATGAGGAGAAATATATCAGAATAAGCTTATGAAATGCTCATGATGGAGAACGGGGACAATTTTTTTGGATTGTAAAAAATATCTTTAAGTTCATGTGCTTTTATTGCAAAGTCTGTGAGCATTTCTTAGCCTAATTTTTATGCAAAAGTTTTATGCGACTTGATCGTTTTGCTAGGTTGTAAACAATTTTTGCTGCCATAAACAAGTTTAAATAGACGTTCAAATTTGACTTCATTACTACTTTGTTTTGGCTGTCAAGCTTTATTTACGGTAAAGTTTGAATGAGGGTTAGACTTGTTTAACCTGAGTTAATGACGTCAAAAGTAGTTGTTTATATTAGCCAATCATGGGATCCCTAGGGATTGTGGGATTTTTAGAGAATAGGTGTGGCATCCATTTCCGTGTGCACTCCTCAGGTCGCTCGACAGCGAGAACAAGGAAGATCCACATACTGGAATTTCATCGCCCACCCTCCCGCACCATTTATTTTGTTTATATTTTTATAGTTACTTCGTCTTTTTTCTCTTTCCGTGACTAAATCTTCCTTCCTCCTGGCGGTTCTTTCTTCCATCCGCGAGGCAGGTGTATTGCTCCCGCCGGAAATTTGATTTCCCTGAGCCAATCACCAAAGTTAAAGGTTAGCATTGTTCAGGAAAGTCGGGCAATACACAATGGCCCATTCCCTGGAAAGGGTCGGATCTTTTTAGGTCATTAAACGTGGAAAACACTTTGAGATTTCGATAAGGCAAATAAAAGGCCCATCAATTTTTTGATTTTCTGATGGGACTAAATGTTTGAAAGAAAGTAGCGAAAACCCAGTACCTTTCTGAGAAGCCTCTCCAATCTACGAGAGAACAAAAGGATAGTATCACGTGTCAGTGCATTATAAGCCAAAACATAATACAGAGTTCCGCTGCTGAGTTCAATTCTTTAGAATGGTCCACTAATATTACTGTTCCTTACAGGGAATTGGCAATAGTAAAGCTTGCCTCTGGCACTAATCTCAAACTCTCTGTCACAAAGAAAAGAGCGAGTTAAAATTGGTTCAAAATTCAATGAATGGTAGAAGATAGTTTCAGGAGTTCCACAAGGCTCAGTTATCGGTCCACTTTTCTTCAATATCCTTGTCAATGACTTCATCTTCGCCATGAAGTCCTCTCATGTCTGCAACTTTGCAGATGATAATGCTGTGTATGCATGGGACAAAGATGTTGAATCAGTGGCAATGAGACACGAGGATGATATCTGTAGAGCTCTTGACTGGTTTAAATATAACAGAATTGTGGTAAATCCCAAAAAATTTCAAATAATGTTTCTTGGCCTGAGACAGCATCAAGAATTTCTCTTGGAAATAGATAACAAAATAATAAATGTGACAAGGTCTGTTAAACTACTTGGAATTACTGTTAACGATGAGCTGAAATTTGACAAGAGTGTGAAAACACTGCCCAGGGGGGGGTACTCCCTAACTTTCAATACAGGGGGGTTCCATGCCACTATCTCTTTGCTGACCCCTAAATATTAAGCCTAATGTTTTGGGGACCCCAAATATTGAGTCTAATGTTTTGGAGACCCTAAATATTGCTATCTATTTCTGGGGCCCCTAAAATGTTTTTGAAGGATTTCTATTATAGCTTCTGGATCTTTCTCAGTTTTTGAATAATACCAGAACATTTATCTGATGATTCGCAACTTCAGGGCCAAATTGCACCATTCTTCCTTTCTTCAGAATTGTGGACCCCAAATATTGAATTTTGGTTCATGTTGTAATTCACAGACCCCAAATATTGATTTAACGTAAAATTTCGGACCCCAAATATTGGCATGGAAATCAATGAGTATTGAAAATCAATGAGTACCCCCCTGTGAAACACTGCCTCAAAAATTTAATAGAAAGGTCAGTGCAATCTCAAGGGTCGCACCTTACATGGACGAGAAGAAAGGGAAGATCCTGTAACACACATTTATAATGTCAAATTCAATTATTGTCCACTTTTCTGGATGTTTTGCGGTAAAACGCAAAACAAAGAAATAGACAGAGTTCACAAAAGTGCCTTGAGAATACTTCTTGAAGACTATGCATCGAGCTTCGATGAGCTTCTCCAAAAGATAGATGACACTAGGGTCCATGTAAACAATCTACGTAACTTGATGATAAAAATCTTTAAGTGCTTATCGTGCGAAAATCCATCCTTAATGTGGAATATTTTCCAGCGAAAGAAGCTAGCATATAATCTAAGATCAGGTTCACTATTAATGCTGCCACAAGCGAAAATTACACCCTATGGGACCAGTTCATTGACCTTTAGGGGTAGCATCCTCTGGAACAGCCTACCTGACACTATAAAAAGCTCACCATCTGTTGTATGTTTCAAAAGGGTGAAAATTGCATATGCAAAAATTGCTCGTAGAAGCAATATCTTTGGAAATCTCTCCACGAACAGTAATCATGCAAATCAATGTAAATGAACATATTCTT
This sequence comes from Aurelia aurita complex sp. Pacific, assembly GCA_004194395.1. Taxonomy (NCBI): domain Eukaryota; kingdom Metazoa; phylum Cnidaria; class Scyphozoa; order Semaeostomeae; family Ulmaridae; genus Aurelia; species Aurelia aurita complex sp. Pacific. The sequence goes on from REGL01000959.1 coordinate 89,256, forward strand.
TTGATATTATCATTGTAAATCTCTCCTTTGCAAACAATTGGTTTGAATTAGCTATTGTATATAAGTTATTGTAAATACCAACTATAAAGAATTTAATAATAATAATGATAATAATTATGAGCAGAACAAAGAAACACAATTCTTTGGTGAGCTACTGTTTATGGTGCGTGTGTGCAACTTCGATTTGAAAAGGATGTTTTTGGCATTTTGCACCTTGCAAATGCAAGCTCTTAACCTTGCACTAACCCTTTAAGTGTCGGCTTTTCTAAAGCATTCCTACCTTTCTTAATCTCGTAAACGTTGCATTTTCTTGCTCCAAGAGAGCATTCTCTGCAGCACCTGTCAGTAATTCGCATTCTCCACGACCATCACTATCATCAGAGGCAGCGAAATAGTTTGTTGCTTCACAATCTTTGTCGTTCAAGCACCATAAGTTGCATTCGATGATAGAGCTGACTTTCTTGACCGCAAGCAGGAGTTCCACGCCAACTGCTTTCTTATGCTCAAGGCTCAATTCCCCAAATGCGGACAGACTATCCGCACTGGTAGCCAACGAAACATTTGAATTAATGCATATCATCCATATAGTTACAATTACAAAGAACCTGGCAGTATTTAAACCCAGCATTGCTGCATCTTTAAGCTCCGCCACTACAAGGCCTAGGCTCTGCAGGTTTTCCAACCAATGTGAGCAAACTTTGAAAGCAAGGCACTCAATGTGAGCAAATTTTGAAAGCAAGGCACTTAACATAAATGTAATGGCTGTTTAAATTAGAAACGTGCTACTTCATCTTCTTGGTCTTTTTCATAAATCTTGACCAATGTTTCCCTGCTCTGCATAAAATCTCTTACAAAATCGATGATACTAATCGTGATTATGTATAGAACATTCTTGCCTTGCTATTTCAGCTGCTTACTTTTGATGCTAGCTCTATTGCTTTAAAGGGGCTCCGTCGTCCAAATGTAAACAAAGCGATGATTTTTGCAGTTTTTTGAAAAGTGATATCACAAAGGATTTTTAAATTTTTTTCCAAAATGAAAGTTTCTGTTTGGGCATAAATCCTTGTACTTCACTAAAGAACAAACCAAATTTTAATATCTTCTCTACGTTTGCTCGGATATAAGTGGATTTTTAACTGTCACTTTTTGGTAGCTTGGGTGAAGCCACCAAACAAACTGCAGAGAACAATGGATGAACAATGGATAATCCCCGACACGTGCGAGTTTACGGATTTGTTTACTGTTTGACGACTGAGCCCCTTTAAGGGGAGAAAATTTCGCGAGTTGGAAAAAACGCAAAATTTTTGGAATTGGATTTCGCAAATCGGTCAAAATTGGAAACTTTACGGGAATAAGCTTTCGTGAATTTCACATTATAGGGAATTTTGGAAAATTAACTTTCGCGAATTTTAGTTAAAGACGCGAAAAATGCGAAAGTTTCTTCCTTTAAAGTATTTCATTTCATTCATTTCATTCATTTCATTCATTTCATTCATTTCATTCATTTCATTCATTTCATTCATTTCATTCATTTCATTTTAAATTATTTATACAGGGTAAAAACATTCAGTTCATACGGAAAAAAAAACTGCTTTACAATGTGCCCTGTAGCAAAGTAGCTCCAGCAAAGTTGGAAGCTTCGAGACATTTTATGCAAATTCTTTGTGCCACAAGGACACAAGGAGTCTGAATGATTTCTACGAGGTGGTCTTTTTAACCAGTTTCGAATAAACGTGGAATAATCCAAAAAGAAAAAGAATCCAGTTTGCACCAACCTCATCAGTAAATGTCAATTTTCTTAGTTGATTTCATCAGAGATGCGAAAACATCGCAAACCTACCAACTGATGAATGTCATGTAGCAAAATTTAGAATTGTTTTATTTCATTAAATGTAGCAACTGAATTAGCAATAAATTTAGGCTTTTCTTCTTGTGGTAGAATCATGGGCAATAATGCACCGTGTTTGTAGCTTAGAAATTAAAGTTCATTACCTCGTTTCTGCTGTTTTTCTTTGATATATTTTCTTCGGCCTAAACCCACCATTGCAAGAAATAAAATTTAAATAGCGCCTGCGCACCTCAGAAAATGGTTAGCTCCTTTACAGCGTAGAATCTCGTTCCAAAGGTCCACCTCCACCATCCAAACCTTTGAAACGAGATTCCACGCTGTGAAGGAGCCAACCATTCTCTGAGGTGCGCAGGCGCTATTTAAATTTTATTTCTTGCAATGGTGGGCTTAGGGCGACGAAAAATATCGAAGAAAAACAGCAGTAACGAGGTAATGAACTTTAATTTCTAAGCTACAAACACAGTAGCCTGCGTGCAGACTTTACTTTCTACTGCGAAGGAGGGCCAAGGCGGATCTCTTCTATACCTTTGATCTTTAGAAAGAAAAATAATAACATTAAAATATGATACAGGATCATTTGTGAAAATATGGAATTCTGCAAAATGAGACAGGTTCATTAATCATACCGAATCTCTGTCCAAATTGTTACAAAAAGCCGTAAGATTACAAGAAGAGTTGATTCAGGAATATTTTAAGACTAGAATGAGGGAAATTTAACGTCTAAACCCTTTAAATCATTCGCTGCTTGTAAATGTCTTCTTTTCTGTGTTTAGCCAGAGCTTAAACTCAGATGTAAGATAAAGATAGCTTATAAATGCTTTGGAGATAACAGGAATCTTATCAATTTTAGGCAATTAATAAGCCTGGCAAAGCCTTCTAAAAACCTTATCGAATACTGTGATGCAAGATTATAAATACAGTGAAAAGTGTTTCTTTAAATTTAAGCTTTTGTGTTGCTGTAGTGATGGTATTAACACTGCCACAACAACAACACTGCCACAACCTAGCCCATAAACTTTTGTGTCCAGTTCTTATTCTTGATCCTTGTTGTGTCCAATGAAAAGCAAAGAAAAAAGAGCCTAGGCCAGCATAGGTTCCAAATCTTTATCTCGGCGTAAAAAGGTGGGTGTAAAATTTAATGACCTATTTCTTCTGATTGAATGGCTCGAAAGAAACTTTAGATACTTATCTATAACTCTACCGTTTGACTTTTCAGAAATTTTGAATAGTTTGGAAATTACAGCGTATCTTACATTTCAACTCATATGAGGATGTGACGTCAACAAATTTCTAAATCATAAACCAGATGAGTGACAGACTTTTGCTTGATACCATTTTGTAGGCATTTATATACTATGGTTTTCTTCAAAATTAGTTCATGTTACGTCAAACTGTTTAGAAATTACGATGGTTTTAAGTTTTTTTGAAAATTTTTCTTGAATTCTTGAAAAAGAAGAAAAACACTCTAATTCTGCAAATATTGAAGATTTCAGAAAATTCCAACGGTAAAATTATAGCAAAATAGCTAAAGTTTCCTGGCAGTCATTCAGTTCAAAGAAATAGGTTACACAATTTTAGACCAGCCTTTTTAAAGATTTGAAACCTATGCTGACTTGGGGCAAGTCTAGATATAGTATATACTTCTAATTTACGATTCCAGCGGTTATGGGAAGACAAAATTAGCCCCTACTTTTGCCCAACCGATGTCTTCATAAGTTTTGGAAGCAGGGACAGAGTGGAAGTAGGAGTATGGTCCGAGTGATTCTGCAATGTAGGGGCCCGAGACCAAAGGCCAACGAAGTTAACCGAAAATTTGTCGGGCACTGTACTCACATGGAAAAACTTTTGCAGACAAGCCCGTTAGATTGGCCTAAAATGGTATTGGAATCATTTTCTTATAAATTGAATGGTTAATCGACGAGATGCACTTGCCATCGACTTTTTTCAAATGATCTTTGCAGAATGCAATTTTTAACTTAGATCCCAGAACATTAGTTGCAAAATGAAACATCGAGTGCAACTTGGTTCGGGGACTTGTTCGAAGGCAAAATTTCCATGAAAACTACTTCGGATCATTGGGACTTCTCCATTTGTGAAAATATTACCTTTCTTAAGAAGGAAATGAAGGATCACTGTTGACGATAGGTTTTTCATGGAACAAAATTTTGAACATAGAGATTGACAATTGTATAGAAATGGCTTTTGATCAAGTCATGTACTACATGCTCTTGTAACTTTGCAACTTTGTTTGAGGTCAAGTGAAAATGTACTTCACTACTTCTCGTACAGTAACGGCAACGTTGCATAAAATAATGATACTAATAATAATAAAAATTTCTTTATTTTAGGTTGGCTTCTGGTCTAGCTAAAGCTAATTAATGCCAACCAAAACTTGAATACATGTTGATAATATTGTTAAAACTACGTTACAAGGATATCAATCAAACAATCTTTAAAGACAGCTATTATAGTCTGCGTAATGTAAATCACTTGCAGCTGCCGAAAGTAAGGACAACAATATATGGTAAGAAAATATTCAGTATAGGGGCTGCCTTTTATGCTCCTCACTTCCAAGCTTTTTGAAAGACTGTAGCACAATTCAAGAATTTAAAGTGAAAGTAAAACAATGGAATGGCGATCCATGCACTTGCAGATTGTGTAAAGTTTTTATTAAAGATTTGGGATTTTTAGATTAATTTACTTTCCAGGTTATACATTGTAAACCATAGCTTCTTTTAGTTTTGTTGGTCTTAATTAGCTTTTAGCTATTTTAATTAGAAAAGCCAACATTAAATAAATAGATGATAATAATAATAATAATAATAATAATAAAAATAATAATGATAATAATCAACGGATTGAAGTCAACGGATAATAATAATAATAATAATAATAATAATAATAATAATAATAATAATAATAATAATAATAATAATCTACAACCATGCTACAACTACAGAAACCCTAGATTCTCAACATATTGTTTACATAATCTGCAGTTGCAAGCAAACTCATGGCTTTGTAATGTTTCTTTTGAAACTGTTCAAAGTCTGGGACTCTTTTAAGGAAGATGGCATTACATGAAATATCTTAGATCCAAGGAAACGTGCATTTTCAAAACCATACCCTGTCGTGTTGGGTTTTGGTGCCAAAATATTTCTGCCACTTTGATGGGTGTATCTAGTATCTTTCTAGCCTGAGATCAGGCTCTCCAAACAAATTTTAGCGAAAATTTTTTTAGCGAAACAAAGTATCTTTCTTAATGCATAGTATATCTAGTTACAAAGTTGCAAATGTTTGAAGTCAACGGAAAATGCAATTCTCGTACACTAACGGGAACGGGGTATAAATATTAAAGGTGTTGTGGCGCAGTGGTGTAATCCTCTGACATTGCAGCCAGAACAGTCAGGCGGACAGGGTTCGATCCCAGGTAGAGCCCCACCACTTGACCGTCATGACAAGGGGTCGCGGACTCGATTAGGACTATTCTACTTCTGCGATCCCAGCGCTTGGCGCTAAAAACCGCAACTTCACCTTTATATTTAGTATACACGGTTGTTCCCGTTCCTGTATGAGTAAGGATTCCAGTCCACCCAAAAAAGCAAATATATCCCACTCTGTTTGAGGTTAAGTGAAAATATACTTCTCGTGCTGTATTGAAAGGAAAATTTTCAAAAAAGAAAAAGAAAATGGCAGAAAAACAAGATGTATGTCCCAATATTTTAGATATTCCCTTTCTTTTCTTTCGAGAAAATTTCACTGTCAATGACACCTCTGGAGGGACAATTATGGAAACAAGGTAGCATTGACCTTATATGCTATCCCTGCCATTTTAAACTGGGGGTGTTTTCAAATTGAATTTCGTTACTTTATTATATTCGCATCCTATTGCACATTTGAAATTAGATCCCTTTTTATAAATTCATTTTACACTTAATTTCAAATTTTAATGGCAAAATATTGCATATACATACAGACATACATACTTTTCGGATGTTACTTTGGTACATATGTTACTTACATATGTTACTTTTCGGATGCAGAATACTGTCCATACTTATGTGTAAATAATAAATTATAAAGAATCATATTAGAATCACTTTTTCGATTTGAATTAGAATTAGAATGATTACTGCTAATCCTCTTCATTGCTGGAAAAAGAATAAAGACTGATTTCCTATGGCTAGTGTTTCATTATCTGCTGATGAAATTACAACAATTCTCCGAAAACCTGAACCTCGCATAGTGTGAGGGGTAGGTTAAGATTACTTTGTACAAACAGATATTTTCCGTACAAAGGAGGCTGACAGATAAAACACGTGGTTGCTCCTTGACCAACTCCAGAGCCCGTATGCAGGTTGGATTT
>REGL01000959.1:104154-128344 GCA_004194395.1 Aurelia aurita complex sp. Pacific
TTACATTCTACTATACCTTCCTGATACTGTACAACACTACAGGGACGATGCCAAGGGGAGCGAAAGACAATGACTACCCCATGGCCAATAGAAAAGTCACGCAACGTTTAACTACATACAATTAGGTACACTAGGAACGATTAAAGCCTAATTGATACTATATTAGATTCTGCCTAACATCAGATGCCAGGTTAGGTTTGTGTTGAAATTTGAACAAGTCACGAGCACAGCTCTTTGTAAGATTTTCTTAGGATACCTGCAAGTTTACCCTGTTAGAATCGGGGCGACAGGCTTTGTCTTCAACCCTCTTGCCTTTCCACAGCTTGTTTTCAATTTTGCCCAGTGAAAAAATATCATCGACGTATGGACCAGGAAACAGCATTGTCAGGTTGCCATGCTTTCGGATAGCTGTTTCAACATTTTGAGGATTTACATCAGAATCACTGAATTACTGGAGCACTTTAATCAGAAGTGGTAAATTTTTCGCCGTAAATGACAGCTGAGAACATCACATTTCGCCAAAACTCAATCACCTCTTCAAATACTCGTTGAATGAGCCCTTGATAAACACATTTTTGGTGGAAAGGCTTAATTAAAAGCGTCAAAAACAACAAATCGGCCATTTACAGCATGCTATAAAAGCAAACAACACTTCTCAAAACAAGGTATATCAGGTTTCATCGAAATTGAGATCGTTCTGTTGACAACGCTAGCTGACATTAACTGGTCACCATGAAGGTTCTCATTGTTGTATTACTCCTCTCTTTGGCAGTTTTTGTGAGGGCCAGGAGTCTACAAGATTGTAAGTTTTTGTATATTTTAAATTTGAGATAGTTCTGTCTTTTATTTATTTTCTCATTACTTTTGTTCATCATAATTCGTATCTAAAGATGTTGATTTATTACATGAACCGTACAGGCTATGTGCACATTAATGTGGTTTTCATGCCTAAAGAACTCTTTGAGAATATTTCTAATTTCTTCAAAATTCTTGTTGAAGAAAATTTACTGTCTTTCATATGGCCTAAGGATTCTTATCAAAATGTGAAGTATTCTTGTAAATTCTTAAGAAGAAGGCCTGTACTGAAGAGACTATACTGGAATACGCAAGATACAGTGAAATCATATCAGCCTCAATTCGATGCTGTCTTATAGTCTCAGATGATTTGTTTTGAGCGGATGTTGAAAATTCTGTCAGCTCTTATTTGCTGGGTATCCATATGATTGCTTGCGCGCAGATTCCACTAGTTACGCTGAAGTTAGCTTAGGGAGGCAAAACCCGGCATAACTAAACTTTCTTCGGCGTAACTAAACTTATACTTCGGCGTAACTAAAGTTTCTTCGGCCTAACTAAACTTACTTCGGCGTAACTAAACTTACTTCGGCGTAACTAAAATATCTTCGGTCTAACTAAACTTACTTCGGTGTAACTAAACTCATTTCGGAGTAACTAAACATATTTCGGCGTAACTAAACTTACTTCGGCGTAACTAGACTTACTTCGCCGTAAAACTTACTTCACCGTAACTAAAAAGCTTACGTCGGCGTAACCAGTTGAGTCTGCGCGCAGGCTATCCATATGTATATCTTTGGTCACAAGAAGGCTATAAAGAAACGTAGCAAGGGTAGAGTAAATTTACAGCCAGAAAGGACGAGTTGAAGGACAGACTATCTACACCATATCAGAACTATCTTCTCTTGATGAAACTGCATAGAAGATACATTATGTGTCTTGCATCTGCCCATAATTAATAGCCTTTTTATCTGTTGGTTGTTGCAAAGCGCTTCATACCATTAATTCATCGTGTCAAACGTACTGCTTTCTGGGCTGCTTATTGGGCGTGCTTGCATCATGCTGCTGTCGGGTATTATTAAAGAAAACAACTTGCATCACGTATACAGTAAATGTATCAGTTGCAAGCTTTAAAAGAAAAATCAAAACCTGGACGGGTGAGGGTGAACAGTGTAATTGTAAAATTTGTAAGTAGCCTGTCCATTATGTTATGTAGCTTGTAAATATTAATTCTTAGACATCTTTGTAAATTATATTGTAAATAGTTGGTATTAATTAGTTTTCTACAACTATTGCCACACCAACTGTAAATAATGATTATGAATTGAATTGAATTGATTTGATTTGAATTGAATTGATTTGATTTGAAATGTATATTGAATCTGTACAAGACCATGACCATCGTTGGTAGACAATTTATGACTATATCATTCCTAACATTTTAGATTCACCAGAAGAAGAAAATTTTGCCCTTGGAGTTGATGATGATGGCAAAGGAGGACAGACTAGGGACCTCCAACCAGCAGCCCAGGTTTGATTCAGAGATTATAATAATAATAATAGTAATAATAATAGTAATAATAATAGTAATAATAATAATAATAATAATAATAATAATAATAATAATAATAATAATTTATTTATTTAAGGTTGGCATGATAAAGATAGTTAAAAAAAAACTAATCAAGGCCAACCATTTAACAAAAGTGAAAACTGAATAGTCCTATTTACATGTTTTTATAAAAATCCTAAATTATTTACATAAATCTTGCACAATCTACAGTTGCAGTCGCTGAACTGATGTTTTTTTATTTTCCTCTTAAATTCTGTCAAGGTATGAGACTCTTTTATTTCTAGTGGCAACGATTGCCAGAGTTTGTGTCCAAATTGAGACAATATAAACATTACGTTACGTGTCTTGCTAAACAGTGTGTCTGAAGTCATTCCATGCAACTGCAAGGGCGCCGTAGCCACGGGGGCAACGGGGCCGCGCAGGGGGGAGCAAAATGCCCTTTCCAAAAATTGATTTCCGATAAATATTGATTCATCGAGTCTGATATTCATTGGAAGTGAGTTGTTTCTCATCCGCAGTCACAATACTAGAACGATTCCTTCTGCTCTCAATAGCACATTGCTCAATTTCCTTTCCATCAACAAGGACAAATTTTGTAACATTAGCACATTGTCTCAAAAATTCTTTTTCGCGTACATAGTGAGTGAGCTATAACTACCTATGTTTTACGGCAATTGTTACATCCTGCTTTGTTTTACATCCGTGGCTAGATTACTCGGCCGTTGAAATCTCTTTGCCTGTGATCACAGTTCACTTTGAAAAAGGTGTGTCAATTATAGCCAACTGACGGTATTGTTACAAAAATAGGCCCTTGCTTTAAGGGAATCGACACTGTTAAATTGGTCTTTCGCCACGTCAATTTATAAGGATCAAGTGAGATGGCATTTTGAAAGCGGGGTCCAATCAGATGGTATAGTATATATTCTACTTTAAACTCACATGTGGGTCGATTCCCTTTAACTGAGGGCCTTTTTAACCCTAGTGTCTTTGGGTATGGCTCAAATGTTGGACCTCTAATCCCAAGATCTCNGTCACAATACTAGAACGATTCCTTCTGCTCTCAATAGCACATTGCTCAATTTCCTTTCCATCAACAAGGACAAATTTTGTAACATTAGCACATTGTCTCAAAAATTCTTTTTCGCGTACATAGTGAGTGAGCTATAACTACCTATGTTTTACGGCAATTGTTACATCCTGCTTTGTTTTACATCCGTGGCTAGATTACTCGGCCGTTGAAATCTCTTTGCCTGTGATCACAGTTCACTTTGAAAAAGGTGTGTCAATTATAGCCAACTGACGGTATTGTTACAAAAATAGGCCCTTGCTTTAAGGGAATCGACACTGTTAAATTGGTCTTTCGCCACGTCAATTTATAAGGATCAAGTGAGATGGCATTTTGAAAGCGGGGTCCAATCAGATGGTATAGTATATATTCTACTTTAAACTCACATGTGGGTCGATTCCCTTTAACTGAGGGCCTTTTTAACCCTAGTGTCTTTGGGTATGGCTCAAATGTTGGACCTCTAATCCCAAGATCTCTACCAGATGTGGTTGGGCTTACGCGGAGTGTCATGCAAGAGTTAAGGAAAACAAAAACAGAAGACTTTTGAGTGAACAAGCTCAGGTGTAGATCAAATTTCCATTTGAACTTTGGCTCTTTCAGCACATAGGGCACAGTGTAAGGTCAGAGTTGAAAAGCCATTGCACTCCTTCGTGATTAAGGCTCGATATCTTTGCATGCATCAAGGGCCAAGTTCTTGTGACTCGGACCTCGGACAAGCTTTTGCTGTAGTTTGAACAGTATAGGTGAAGATAGATTTCCTTATAAGGTTGACTACAATGCAAGAAATCTTTCCAATGAGTTCCAGTTTGAGTCTGTTTTCTAAGTCCCGGTATGGTAAGATTATGAAAAAAGATGTCAAAAGACTTTTTCCTATAAATCCCATTTTCAAAGATTACAGTTCCAGCTGTAACATACAGTTCAGTTCAGTTTATATCTTTAAATTACAGAGATCATTGCATCGTTCGAATCAAATATTTTCAAAAATGTCTTCTGGGCTTCTGGAACCGTGAAATTTTGAGACGTTGTGCCACGCAAAGTTCAGTGAACTCCCAATTTGCCTCTCGAAGATGTTTGCAGAATTCATTTTGATTACTTTGTGCTTGATTTGCAACAGGCAACAGTTTCAAGTGATTCAAAAGTGTAATTTTGCAGTCAAATGATTTCTGCTTCATTTTGATTGATTCATAACGCTGTTTTCCTATTATTCAGTGTCTTTGGGACTGGCTTGTGTGCGGGAACAAACGACCAAAGGGTGCACCTGTTGGCAAATGTGGACGAATCTACCGTGAATGTCTTGAGGCAATAAAGAAGGGCAAGACCCCTGCACCACCTGTACCAGATACGCCTCTCCCCCCACCACCAGTCGATGAATAGGTGAGTTAACTAAATTAAAGGCATTGAGTCCATATAAATAGCTGAGCGTTAACGCTATCCTGAATTTTGCTGACAAACTGCTGACTGCCCTTTGTTATTGCATAATAGTGCTAAAGTCATTAGCAGTGGAGACCAAAGGCTTCTTAATCCTTGCATTATCCTCGGAAATTTCTTTGGTTTGATTTCAATAGCGATTAAATCACAACTTTTGTTTTATGATTGAAAAGAAGTTGATATTGGTCACGAGGGCGCTATTTATGCGGACTCAATGCCTTTAACTAAATGAGCATAGGTTTAGGCACAGATTTAACACAGATTAGGCACATATTAGGCACCGAAGTCCACTTTGCAACTGCTGTACAGCAAATAAGGATAACAAGCATTTCGTCCTGCACTGCCTTTGTTTAACAACTTTCGTGTGAATCTCCATGGGAACTCTCAGAATTCCTGAACCTAGATGTTTCCAACCTTGATGATAATTTCTTTTGTTCACTGCTATTGTATGGAAGTGCTGAATGTCCGTATATCATCTACAGAATGATACTTGAAGCCACAATAAAGTACATTAAATCAACCGAGCGTTTTAATCTTGTAGATTACGAAACTTAGCATCGTCTGGAAACAAAGAATTCGTGCTTGACATGTTAGTGATTGTATCTGTTTATGTGTACTATGTGTGAATGTATGTGTTTATGTTTGTATGTAAGTCCTTCTGTATACGTGTGTATTAGTTAAAGGCAATCTGTCCCCTTCGATGAATGAAAATAAAATCGATAAAGATCTCTATTGTATATTCCAGAAGTTGGTGCTAATTCGCTTTATCCACAGAAATCAGGGTCATAGAGACTCAGTGATGCATGAATTTAGCTGCAGCGTAAATAAGGTAAATGAAGCAGTAACCAAGGTCAGAACAATAGGGGACAGATTGCTTTTAAATTAATTTGATAGATTTGAAATTGTTAAGTGTCATTCATAGTGGGAACTCACTGACAATATGTCCTTTCCCGCTATGGATGGCACGTAGTTTCCTTGTTTCTATTAATTATTTTCATTGAATAAAAAGATGAACAGGTGAGACAAAAAGAACTATTACTTTAAATAATACCAGGTGTGATAAAAGATATATTCACTTCTGAAAGGCCACGTTAAATCGTACACTGGACCGATTTCGAAAATTTACGACTTCGTCTTTAGCAAAAAGTCAGAATTACATCTCAGGGATTTTGTGGATCTTTCAGTCTTCTGTTTCTTGAGCTGTAAGCGAGTTTCTTTAAAATTGTCGGTCACGAACACACTTAAAACGACGTCAAAACGTCGATCAAATTTTGTCAAGATTCGACCTGAATAAAAAAGAAACTCTTTCGTGGTGATTTGGGGCTTCAGAAATGGATTAGTTATAATTTGCTGCACGAGTGTTAGCCAGTAATTTTCAAGGGCCGATTTTCAAGTGATGAGGCCCTGAAAATTTCTAATCAGACAACTCCGAACCTTGCATCTAATTTCGAATGATTCAACCTTCGTACTTGCTACTGTAATTCAAATGTAATAGAAAATTTCAGACATTTTCAAATTGCAAATCTTCTTCTGTTGTTAGACATACCAGCCTTCCAGATGATGTTACCACCCAAACGAAGAGTTCATCAATGGACATAATAAACAACTGTTAAAATGAACATGAAGTAGTACAGCTTCTTTAGTATTTGTGGTTTGTAATGGCATTCTTGTCTCTTTCTAAATGCGTCACTTGCTTTCTTTTAATTACAGCGAGTCTCAAACATTGAGGAATTTACCAAAATTAGGTGTCCGAAGTACTTTAACTTTCATTCAACTATCTGAAGTTTCTTGATGTACAATCAGATATTTTTTGAAAAAAGAAATAACTGAATTTTCGGCAAAATCTTCTGGTATTTAATTGAGACTCAAAACAAGGTACAAATAGACGATAACGCTAAACCTGCTACAATTCTATTTATTTTCTTCGTCAGTCGTCGGTCGGCGTGACTCCCGCCTCATTTTCGAATTCTGTTCCTTCACATTTCCCAAAAACACCTTACTCTTCCCAGGTGTACTCTTCCCTAGGCTTACCACGTGATTCATTGTATTCATTCAATATTTCTAATTTGATTTTTATTACCATCCAATTCACTGAGCGATGTTAAGACTTTAGTAATGAGTCTACCCAGCCTTTCTCCATGGATTTTGATGGAGGAAGAAAGACATAGTCTTGGAGCAAGTCTACGACAAAGTTAAAGATGGTGACAGGGAGCTTTTTACCAAGATGCATTACGGTCTAATTAAGAAACTGCAACGATTCTACACGACTTCGATTAAAGAGCGCACTGCATCTTTATGAAAAGCGCCCTGTCGCCACCATTACCGTGTCATCGTCTAGTAGGAAATGTCAGAAACAAGTTGCAAGAAATCCGCATCAAGATGTTGCAAACCAAAAGATTTGTGCCCAGTCCATGAGCAACAGGAGACGAAAATAGTGATTTCAATGGCCTAAGCTACGATGCATGGCCTAAGATACTCTCATCGTGATTTGACTACGTAGTTCCCTCATTCTGCTGTTAAGATATGATGATAACTCAGTCAAGCTCTTCTTTGTCGTTTCCGAATCTCGCAAATAAAGTCTGAATCGCATTTTCCAAGCCAACACAATCAACATCACAGATCGAGTCCTTTTAACCGCCATTATTCTATATCAACGGTTTATGAATGAAGCTTCACTCCTCCGCAAGCAACCTTCATTCAAGATGGCGGTTGGTTTTGGTTGGTTTCGGTTGGAAAATAAGATTCAGATAGTAATTGCAACATTAGAAAACGACGAAAAAGAACTCTAGTAAATTCCCATCATTAATTGCAAATTAAAATCATTATGTCTCCTGTTGCTCATGCCCAGTCCAGTATAAGAGAACCTTGCCGTTACAACCAAGACATCTATGCCAAAAATGTAAACGGAGCTTCAGAACAAGATTCACAGAGGAAACGCCAATGGAACGTTGGCAAGAAACAGTTCTATTCAAGCAATATTAACATGAAAACATATCTTTATATTTGAACATGAGTCTACATGTGAACTACATACTAACTATCAAGGTAGAAAAGAATAAATATATTCATAACACTTGAGAAAACGCAACATTTGAAATCAAGAAAATGAGTCACAAAATGCAGAATGCGAGGCTTGCTTTTCTGTAACGCTGGATAAAGGGTTACAGCTTAAATTCTTTATTTTGCTTTTGCTTTGTTCTAAAATCAATAAGTTTTTTCCTCCGCCAAAAAATGTGCTCTGCCCGGCGTCCGTGCTTGTGTGGCTGTCTTCGAATGGACGAATATGAGGTGTTTAGGCGAACATAGACATTTCCTTGAAACAATGGAACATTCAATTTTGATTGGGAATAGAGCCCCCAACCCGAGTGCTTTCATATACCGCCTTCACACTGACACAGTTAAACCAGCTTTATCTACTCCAGGTTACGTTTCAACCAATCAAATGCATTCGATTTTTTAGATTGACCAATCAGAAGGTCCCTCTCGATAACCTTGTTCAGTTTAATCTGGTTTAGCTTGCAGTGTGAATGGGGTAATATTCTGTCTGACAAATAAAACGATCCCTAAAGTCTTTACCGGCTTCGCCAAAAGAGCCTTCAACTTCGTGATACAGCAAAAACTGGCATACAATAACCTGTGATTTTCTGTAACAGCCTGAAATGGCTCCTGCATATTTCTCTAGTGGTTCTGATTTAAAAAGGTGCTTAATTGGCAAAATTTAGCCTTGGGGTTTTTACTATAGCGATAGTTGAAATGGAATGCTGGTTGATACAAAGAAGGCAGAAATAATGTTTCTTCACATTTTCAGGCAGTTTAGCTACAGTGGACAAAATTTCCTATGAAAAATGTTGATTGAATCTCTTTAGAACAACTGGTAGAGTTTCACCTCCGACCTATTCCCAACTGCTTCTGGATAAACAAATGCGACCTGACGACCTTCCTTGACCGAATGCTTGTAATAGCCCCAAACTGTAAGCAACAGATAAAACTTCTGGGAAATATTAGCATTATGCTTGTTTTGAATTCATCGCACACACAAGTTTTCATGCCGCGAAATACGTGAAAGAATTTGAAAGACTTTTACCAAGAGATTGATCACCTGACTAAACATGGGTAGAAACAAACCTTGACCGATGTTGTATATTCAAAAAACCTTATCATTGGTCAAAATTAAAGATAAGAAATTCCGTCTGCCGGACCGAACTTCATCCAGCTTCCTCGCTGCGATGGGTTGGGAGCACGTGATAACTTGCAAAATCCACTTATGCATCTGCGACATACGGCTGGACCAAAAGTCAGTGAGATCTCACAAACAGGAGGTTAGTTCTCGCCATTATGTTTGACAGTGGAATTCAAATTAAGGGGGCAATTTTTACTTGGAAACAGAAGCATTTTCAAGTTGCAAGAAAGTTCCAGTGATTCTAAGTTTTGACGCTAAACATGACATAATGTTACAAAATAATCGGAAAAAATGACTACAGTTATAAACATGATCGATATGCTAAAATAATAGATAATGTGATATACAGCCTGGTAATTCATATTTACTTTGTGATAAATTGCAAACCGGAAAAGGAAAGTAACACGGACAATAAACATCTCTTTCGAAATCTTCTATAATTTTGTTCATTCTTAATTTTGTGGCTAAATCTGACTTGACACTTGAGGCAGTTTTTTGGTACGATCTGGCAGCACGATAAAGTTCAATAGGCCTAATCGGCTAAGGTTTGTTTACACCCATTTCTGGTCCAGTGATAAATCTCTTGATAAGATATCTTTTGATTTCCATGAAACTTGTGCCATGAATGTCAGCACTGAAATTTCCAAAGAGTATGTTCACAAGAACGGAACTGGGTAAAACTAACCTTTGCCGATTTCATCTATGAATGCAGCTATTGTCGTGCGTGCGACAACAAACGCGTTATTGTTAACTGGAATGCCTCAAGAAAGAGCTACGCTTCAAGTGCGAATTCAGTTTAATTGCTTTTAGGCCTTGAAATTCCCAACTCAACAAAGCGTGGCTGAAAGACTTCAAGTTTGCCGCGAAAATTGCAACCTTTCCCAAAGTTATGCTGATTGCAAGAATTCTACGTTCCAGTTATTCCCAATGGTCATGTGACGTAAAATTAAAACTTATGGTACATCTAAATCCTTGCCATAAAGACGGCATTCACATATCTTTTGAAAACTCCCACTGAAATAGCTTCTAGATCACGGAAAGAAAATCCAACACGTCGGTCTATTTGAACAGTCGACCTTCCATCCTACATTATGCACATCTAGACAATAGTCACACGTCTCGGTGGATCTTTTAGCACATTGTTTGCACGAAAACAGAATAAAGCGGGCGAATGCTTACCTTATGAATGGTATTGAGACAAAATGTCTTACCCATCTATTTACGTTTCTGTACACAGATTGAGCAAACACATTTAAATCTGAATAAGAAATTTAAAAGGGCATTTTAGATGCCTAAAAGTAGTGACTATACAGGGTTTTTCAGAAAAAATGCAACCCAACTTTAGTCGAGATTCTTCAGGAAAGAGTAATATTTGAATCAATCTGATGCAGATCTTCTGAAAGCACAATCTTTCTTCTTTCCAATGATATCCAGGTTGGGTGTATTAATTGAATGGAATCATTGATCATTTCATTGACGTTTCTGTGAGTATGGCCTATTTTTGATGCAGGAAAGTGATAGGACATTTACACAAACGAAAACACGTCTTTGGGAGAGCTTATTATATCATTCTTAATGAATGCATAGCACGGGAACAAATTTGTCTTTTTCCAACCTGAGGCCATCACCTCAAGTGCTCCTAGGCCTGGAATGTCTTGATAAAATCTGTTTGTAATTTTTCACGATGATAAAGGAGTTGATTTTGCTGTTACAGCAGGCTGCATTTGAAATCGGCCACACTTACTAATACTAAAATATCAATCAAATTATAATCAATTCCATCAATGTATCCAAACTTCCAAGATAAAATAAGGAAACTTCCTATCATCAGAAGGAAGAAAATTGTACTTTCAAGCGGTGCAGCACATCTATTCAAATCTTATCATTTTGAAAGATATTCAGTTATAGTTTGGCTGCATTTTTTCTGAAAGGTCCTATATTCGGTTGATCCATGTCTGGGATGAGGTAAATATGCGCTTTCTGGCCTCCCTCGCGCATCTGACAGCATACGATGCTCTACTGACAACACTAATAGTGAAACTGCTTACATCAGTGAATGAAATACATGTATTACTTTTTTACTTTGTCTTCAAAAAGTTTTCATTAGTACACATGAGACAATTTTCTGATATTTTCATATAGAAATATTAAAATGCGTTCATTCTAAACTACGAATGTCTTTGATCAATCTACAAATTAAACTACAACGATATTGTTTACATTTTCGCATGAAATGACGGAGAAACTGATTTATCAACATTTCTGCAAATCGACCTTTGTAAGCAAGGTAAGAGCAAGGTATCAAAACGTTTCATTGTCCCTTGGTTAGAGCTTGGGGTGTTCAAAATAAAACATGACTTGAGTGTGGCAAGGAAAATCTTCAAATTTGGCGCTAAAATCTCCTCCTAATTTTCCATTTCTCATAAATGTCTACAGGAACTTCTATCGATCTCTTCACATACTTTTAAGGTCGTAGATTATTGACTGACTGATTACAAGATAGATTCATACCAGACATTTGAGATATTTCCGGCTAATAAACTACCCAAATTATGGTTCAGAATATGGGGGCGGCGATCTTCCATATGGTGGCGATCTAGGAGGACCATTTGGTGGTGGCGTTTGTGGGTCAGTCTTGTTATCAATAAGAGCCTTTTCATCTCCTTCTGTAGACCCAGATGAGGATCCTTCTCCTTCTGTAGACGCAGACGAGGTTAAAGGGGCTTTCTCATTTGGCAAAATCAGCGGTTCAAGGCTGACCACATCGGGCTTTTCTTCATACTCTTCACGGAAAATCACAGGTTTCTTCTGATACAGGAATGTATTCTTGTCTTTACTCTGTGGTTCATATCGCCGCTTTCTTCGGTACAAAAAGAAGAATATCAGTCCTATAACAAGCAAAAGAACCGCGATGACAATAACCGGAATTAACACAACCTCCCACCATTTGTATTCGCTTTTCTTCTGGATTCTTGGCGCTTTGCTTGCATTGAGACCACCGCAGTTATTAGATCGTTTCTTTGATGTCGTTCTTGTGATAATGTAATCAGGAGCCATATCGTCTTTAAATTCAGAGCCTTCCAATTTGGCTTTATAGGCTTCTGCTTCGATGCTGTTGCATTGGTCTGTTTGCAATGCTTCACATGAGTAGCTTACTACAACAGAGCCCCGGTAGAAGTTCTGCGCTCTGATCGTCTTATAGTCCACTGCAGTAGCCTTTGCAATCTTCTCTACAAGTTCAACTTTATTTTTCACATTTTTCATAAAATTGTCGTAATCTACATCGATAGTAACATTAAAGACATCATTGTAAACAATATTTTCATCAGTGACTTTCACGTTGAAGACAGCATTCTCTTGGTTTCCCGCTGAATCTGTGGCTTGGATCGCGAAGGAATTATCACCAACTCTGTCAAGCATAAATAATCCATACAAGTAATGATTCGTTGTGTCTAAATAGATTATTGATTCGTCTACAGCCATTAACTGCTGTGCTGCGTTTTTCTTCAGAGCTAGAGTCAAGCCGTACGTATCCTTGTCGATGTCGTCCTCAAAAACATCCTGCTTTATTTTCACTTTAAAGGCCTGTCCTGCTTTCACATCGATTAAATCGATCGAATTCTTCAACACAGGAGGCATATCTTTCACAGTTGGCTTTATCGTAACTGGTTCCATGGTAACTAGTGGTTCGGCTGTGGTTACTACTGGCATCATCTGTGTGGTGACTGGCTTCATTGTAGTTGCTTCGGGTTTCGTAGTTGTTGTTTCCGGTTTCATCGTAGTTGTTTCCGGTTTCATAGTTGTTGTTTCCGGTTTCATAGTTGTTGTTTCCGGTTTCATAGTAGTCGTTACTGGTTTCATTGTTGTAATCTTTTCTTTAGTCGTGGCTGGCTCTTTGGTTGTGACTTGCGGCTTTTCGGTTGTTGTCTTCATTTTCTTTGTAGATTTAATTGTAGGTGTTGTGATTTGTTGCGTTGTCACTTCTGGGGTTGGTTGCTTGGTTGTGACGACAGGTGTAGGCTTGACCATGATTGTGGATGTGGTTGGTTTTATTGCCATCGTACTCGTCGACTTTATTATAAGAGATGGTGTTGCAGAAATGACAGGAGTACCAGAGATCACTGACGTCACAATGGTTGGGATTGGAACGGAAGCAGCTGGTGTAGCGACGGGGGTCGCTGCTGGATTTGCTTGCCTTCTACGTCTAAAATGGTTTCTGTATACATACCAACCAAGGAATGGCACACCAGTACTATCATATATGAACTTGTTGCCAGATGCTTGCTTTAACATGCTTACTGAAGGATCACCTAATGAAAGAGAAAATATGTAATCATAGGTCTTAATGTTGAACTGAAGTATCAAAATTTGTTGAATAATGGGAACATTTGCTGAATGAATTCGTTTGACACCAGTCACAGTACCGGGTGCGCCAAAATAAACTATGCAGTTTTGGCAGGCCACAATAAATCGTACACTGAACCGATTTGGAAGATTTATGACTTAATATTTAGCAGAAAGCCTGAATTAGATTCTAGGATTTTTTCGCAAAGTTTTTTGTATCCAGTTTTTAGAGTTAGAAGCGAGTTTCTTAGAATTTCTGTTTTCGAAAACACTGAAAATGATCAAAAACGTCGATCAAGTTTTCTAAAGAATCGACATGAACGGACAAAGAGAAACGATGGCGGGGTGATTTGGGGATTAGAAATTGATCAGTGTAAACTAATGCACGAGCAATATTTCAATGCTTGGCCTGTTGCAAAATTATGTAGTGGCTGCAACAAAGTACCGCCCATAGCAGTAACAGCATCAAAAATTTAAAGAGATTCCATGCTTGCTGGCCTTACCACGCTTCCCTGTTTGTCTGTTTAACTCCCTTGACACAGGAATGCGACCTGCACCAAAGCATAGATTCAATGAAACGTCAAAAGGAAATACATTATTTGAATTATTAAAAGTAGTTTTATATTCCTTCCAACACAGAACTAACACTCGTGCATTGGTTCATAACTGATTAATTTCAAAATCCCCAAATCATCACGAAAACGTTCTCTCTTTGTCCATTCATGTTTCGAGTCTTTAGAAAATTTGATCAACGGTTTTTGACCGTTTTCAGTGTTTTCGAAATTGAAAATTTTAAGAAATCGCTTATAGCTCCATAACTGGAAGACTAAAAAATTACAAAAGAATACTGGCATCTAATTGAGGATCTTAGCTCAAGATTAGCTCATAAATCTTCAAAATCGGTCCAGTATACGATTTATCGTGGCCTATCAAAAGTGCATGGTTTATTTTGGCACACCCGGTAGATTGTCAGAAAAGGGGCCTTTTCCATTTGTGCGAGATTTGCGATAACGCAAAGCTATTCATGAAAAGCACTTGAATTGTTCTCATTCGCTAGCATTTTCACGTGAAATCTAATTTCAGATAGACTATAGTTGATTCTATGCCACATTTCTGTGTTGATTTTCATTTCTCTTCGGGCACTAAAATGCACTGTTGAGTGCATTCCGTTGCTACTCTTGTGTACAGTTTCATTTCATTTCATTTTTCATTTTATCATATTTAAACACAAAAACCCTATCAGCTAAAAAAGAACTATTCCTATACAAAATAAACATCTATTTACAAAAAAAAAAAAAAAAAAAAAAAAAAAAGATCTTCCTAGGGATCGTGCTTCGGGAAGGATGCTAATTGTTTAAGAATTCCTTCAGTTTCCTTTTGAATGTGCTAATTGTGGAACTCATTCTGGTTTCTAATGGGATTTCATTCCACGTTTTAGCACCAGAGTAGAAAAAACTGCTTTTGGAGAATTCTAGGTTCTGTCTTGGGGTGTCCAGATCTAACTGATTTCTCGTTCGATGGTTAGATAATTGAGATCTGGTAACAATCCTCCCTCTTAAGTTGTCCGGGCAGAGACCATTCATTTCTCCTTCCAACAATTGAAAATTTTCAGTCTACGGCTGAAAAACAACCCGTTGGCTAAAATACTTTGTTGGGTAGCCTAAAACAAGATAGCAAATCAATTACAGCCCTGAAGAAGGACGAAATATTGGCGTAAAACTTATTCAACCATTTGCTGTTGTTTTTGTTGTATTGCGGTGTTTCTGCCTTCAAACTTATTAATTTATTCGTCACCGCAAGCATCTTCGGATCCGACAATCGACGCTGGTATCGTGGCCTTTCCTTTTTCAAACTATAGCAAATTAAACCGGGCAATTGGTATCGTATCTAATTACACACATGCTATATAATCTATATCAAATGTTTATTATTGCTAAATGATGGTCCATTAACAATGTGGCGGATCAGAGCGGATTTCAATGTGGTACATTTTGTTAACACTGTCTTTGATTTCTCATTTTTTGCATCTGTGGTTCCTACAGCAGAAATGTATAGCCTGAAAATAGGAATTCATCTGAGCAATGACAACGTAAACTGCCGAGCTCCTTATTGGCTGCACTTGAGGCAAGGGGTACTAGGTAAGTTAAAAAGGCTCAAGGCCACATTATATAAGGAATCAATTCAACTAATTTTTCATTTTTCATTTCATTTTTAATTCTTTATACAGCGTAGAAGCATCACTATGTACATAAATGCTGTTTTACAGCTTTCCCTGTCAATTAAACAAAAAAAATATGAACTCTATTTACAATGCTATTTCCAACCTTAAGCAATAAGAAAAGAACTATAGAATCAATATAATTGTGGTGGACCACGTGACAGCTTTTTAGTCAATTTAGGCTGTCTCCAGTCAAAGAAAAGCACTGTTTATAGCTCAGTAAGTAGTAAGTCAAAAAATCCACAAAATTCGCTAAATACCATTCGCGATCGAGATTGAGGATCACTGATCAATCTTCAAAATCTGTCCCACATATTTCTATCATGACCTGTCAAAGGAGGATTCTTGTTTGGAGCACCTGGCTGTCACAGCAATTTTTTTCAACGAGTTTTGGTCCTATAAATTAAGATATTTTTTCCACTCCTAAATTCCCTGATGCATTTATCAGGGACTCTTGTAAACAGGCCTTGCCGATAGTTGGGCCCTTCATGGCACTTCAAATAATATCGGTCATTCACGACGTATCGAGCCAAGCCTGTCCTCCAAAACTTAGCTCGAAACGTTCTGAAATATTTTATCTTGCTCAAAGTAGGATTTGTATTACTTCATTCGTTCGTTTTTATTGAGCATATTGTACAAAAAAACAAAAAAGGTTGTTGGCAAGTTCTTAAAGGACAAGTCCGGGGTTGGTTTGATTAATGAAGTAATGAAGATTCTAGAAAACTAACTTACTAACTGCTCTCGCGATTTCTTGACCTTGTTTCACTTTTTGAGGTTCGTAACAACTGTAAATTCAATAAGGATTCTCTGCTCGCTGTGTCGCCATTTTCATGCATGAGCAGACGATAAAGAGGCTGGCAACGATAAAGAGACGAGAAAACAATAGGAGAGCCTCGTTTTTTCTTGAAGGTGACGTCAGAAGACACAGATTCTTTGCGCTTTTATGACGTCATTTCACTCATTTAAATACGTAGCTTCGCAGGGAAAAGACGAAAAATGATGGGAAAAGTACGACGCACCATTAATAACAGTACAATCTCGTATTATATTATCAATCATACCAACCCCGGACTTGTCCTTTAATGTGTATGGAAGTTTGAGTACAAGGTGGGGCAACAAAGAGAGACTGAAGCAGAAGAAGAGAAAAAGACAATAATTACCGGTATAGCCAAGTTTGCAGATGACTTTCCATGTCACAACGATTCCAGGAGCTTTTGAGACAATTCCATCCCCAGGTCCAGCAATTTCCATCGATGGATCAAATACACTGTCGCGTTTCCTCTCTTCAATTCTAAATTCATGAACCGCAACATCGATGTAATCAGAGAATTGTCGAAGAAGCTTTAATCTTGACAATCCATCGTAATTTGCGATGTCAATGCTGAAAATAGCTGCAGCAACAAAACCTGGGTTTCCATCTCGACAATAAAAATCATTTTTGCCTTCTTTCACAACTATTTCAAACTTGTATTTCTTTTTTAAACCTTTGACAGATGTTTTAAAGATGATTTTAACTTTACCAGCATCTCGACTTGTAGGTATGCCAACAAGCTTATTTTTCTTTTCATTGTATGAGAGCCACAAGGGAAGCTTGTCTTTTCCATGCTCGAATAACTGTACCTATGATAAGATGAATAAAAAACTTCAATGAAAATTAAGCCTATTTAATGAGAACAAGAATTCCATGAACTATTTTTGAGCTTACAGCTGTAGAAATGAGTCCTGGACAAAGTTTTGGTCGTTCAGAGACGTTTCACGACAGAAAATTCAGTAACTTTTTCAATTTAGTGACACAAATCCCGATAACTACCAAAGATAAATTGGAAAGTCTCTGTCATCAAGTTAGGCCCTTCTGGAGTTCTGTTTGTTAATTCTTGCAGCAATTTCTTTGATTCAATTACAGCAGTACAGTAAGTACCCGCAAATAAGAAACCCCCTTGAATAAGAAACAGGCCTCATTTTCTTCAAAAAAGGCTCCTTTAACAAGAAACAATTTTAGGTCTGAAATTTAAATGTTTCTTATTTTCAGGATTGTTATTATAGTTTGTTCCTGAATGCCAAAAGGTATTCCCATAAATGACTGTGATAGAATGTAGTATTCTCAAAAACAGAATGAACATTTTCAAGATTAAAGATTCACATCACAAGAACGTAACGTGGTAAAAATGTAAAATGTACCATTAAGGTTAAATACACATATATGTATGGTACTGTCATATACCTTGACTTGACTTAACTTGATTACCTATTTATAAGAAACTTTGACCCTGATCATGAAAAGGTCTCTTTAAATAAGAAACTCTCTGAGGCCTCGATTTAAAAAGTGGTTTCTTATTTGCGGGTACCCGCTGTACTACAATTGGTACACAATCTTCTTCATTGTGAATAAAAAGAATTATTCTTGATTGTGCAATTGGTCTCTATACAAAGTTGACACTGGCAGAAAGGGAGTGGATATAAAACAAATTTCCGATGACCTTAATTACGAGCACTCCCTTATCACATAGAAGATTCCAGTGTCATCTTTACTATGATTGCAAAGGAGCTGACAACCCAATTGGCGAGGATTTCCCATGATTGTTCCCTTGATTACAAATTCATATCAAAGGAGATTGAGTCATTTCTGTTTCAAGTGCAAGAAATCTAATTTTTGATGATTCAAAATAAAGTCTTAAACTTTTGTGGAAGATGCAGGTGATAACCTTCTGATTAACAAATCATATTTGTGGAACGTTTGAATATGAAGCTCTCTTTCAACCGGTCAACAATTCGTAACTTAAAAGACTTATGGCAAATTGAATTTGCTTTAATTGCTTATAACTAATTTGCTTTACAGCTCCTTTCTGTTCAAGTTTTACAAGTTTTGCCACAGCCAACCCTAGAAAAAAACATAGAACTAAAGCAGAGGGCAGACCAAGCCTACCGCTAGGCAAAATGTTGTGTCCCGTCTCAAATCAAAATACTACGCAGACGATTGTAGCTAAGCAGAGAACGCTGTCGTAGGGGGTTTTACTAATACTAAGACAGCCCATCACAAAATTCGGCAGAGAATCATATCTCAGCGTGAAATAACGTAAGCATCCATCTACAGCCATAATAATAATAATGCAAGTTAAGGAAATGAAGTTCGTTGTGAAATTCTCTCGTTTTGCTCTAGTCTGACGCAATTTCTAGCGAAAACGAATTTAGTTTACGTCTCTATAAACCGTAATTTTCATTAGAAATCAAAACCTCTCCTTTGCCGATAGGAGGCCGCCTGGCTACGTGCTGGTGAACCAGTGGGCCAGTCTGGGACGTAGGAAGCACCTAAAACTTGGGGAGGGGGAGGGCACGACACTTCAAGGGCACTTTTTCATAAAGCTAAAGGGGCACCTCCTGAAAATAGAAAGGACACTTGTTCATTGCAAAATATGTCCCCCCCCCCCGGTTTCTACGTCTCTGGGACCAGTCTATCACTCCCAACCACTGTATAGTGTCCTAATAGCCATGATATCCAGTTTGGGCCGCATATCCCTGTTCATAAATTCCACATAGCAAAACAAGCTGGGACAATCGCGGGCAATGGCGGACTGGCTTGTCGGCTCGTGTGCCTTGCCCTCAGGGTCCTTTTTCATGACAATCCTTAAATCATAGCAGCCAGGGCCCTTTAAAAATGAGAAATGCCCAGGATCCCAGAAAGCAAACAGTCCGCTCATGATTATGCGTAACAGATACTCACTGTGGCTGTGTTGTTTTCCCTTGATTTCAACGTATATTCATGAAGTGAGAATTTGAAAAGTTTGCCAATTTCTGCAATAATAGGAGAGCCATCATGTCCCTTTCTACTAGCTTTCTCATCCTCTTCTCGTATCGATAATTTTTTGTGTAACGTTTTGTAATCAGGAGCTGCAAAAGTCCTCTGAAGTAAACATAATAAATTGAACAAGAGGAATAATTTCAGCGCCATTTTCCTGACATCGATGGTCGTGAAGCAATTGCAGTTAATCGAATTCGACGCCATCGTTTTTGAGAATCAACCAACGATCATAAATGGCTAACCAAAGACATCTGCTGAACAAATAATCGTTGAATATCTGAAAGAAAGAAATTAAAATATAGACATTGAATCGTAGCCACATTAAAAATAAACCATTACGCATGTTTGCAATAGCATAGGGCAAAACCTTGCTAAGAATATGAGCATATAATATCACAGGAGGCTGCCACATGCAAAACTGCATCTGAAACAAATTACCTAGGATTAGGTAAGTGTGGCAGTGGGACATTGTAGAATGGAGCGCACACAAGATCAAGCAAAATAGAGTTTGGTCTTCCCTATTTTTTAAGCCCACTATTCCAGAGGAACAAGTCCTTCGAAAAAGGGTCTGGTTAACAGGCTAGGTCTTCCCTGGTATCAGGGTTTGCTCTCAAAACAAGTGACATTTAACCGACCAACGCCCTGGACTGTGTCCTGAATCAGATTTCTAGGGTAAATTTCTAGAGCCATCGCAAATACAATTGTATACATACCACAAAAGCTCTGGCATTAAGCGTCTGGGGGCCTCTTAATTTGGGAGACTCCAGAAGGGGGCTTTAATAAAGGGTGGTTATCAGAGAGGGGGACTTATTGACCAGGATATAACTGACAACTCTTTATTTCTTCTTTGGGGTACTTGATATAAGTGGAGGCGCGCTAAATAAAGAGTGAGCATATTCAAAAAATTGGCTTAAACGGGAGGGGCTTCTTAGAGAGGTTATTAAAAAAAGGGAGGCTTGGTTGCCTCCTTCAAAATAGCCAATTTTAATCCGAAAGGACTGGGGCACATATATTTTGAATCAACATCGAATAGGGCACTACTAACGAGCTACCTGATAACAAAAGCCACTTTCCTGCCTTTTAATCATGTGGATACCACCTCTCACGTAACATAGAGAAGCTGGCACATGTTCTAAATTCGAGGGGGTTTCAGCTCTAAAGCCCTTGCAGGAGTATCCAAAGGGGATTATTTTTATCTAAAAAGGAACAAATTATGAATGAATTTCGTACACTTCGCAGATTTTCTCTGGATGCATATTCGTTGTACATTCCCTTTTCACATTCTCAGTGGCCACTTTACGATCAACGATCTGCCATTTCCCGACCATCAACAATATCCAGTTTGCTCCTCCACACCCTATTTCGAACACCCAAGACTTGCCCCAAGTCTGTTTTGTCAACTGTAATAACTCTACAGGAAAAATTTTTTTGACGGACTAGACTTGGGGTACCAGATGCCAAAATACGAAAATATCCTCGAATAAAAAACAATTAAAGGATTTTGCATAATTAATTTTGCGTTATCGCAAACCTCACCTGACATCTAATGACAATGTGAGACTTTCGATTGTCCATTTTTGCCCCCCTGTGCCGATTCTGTCTGTGCTTCCTACCCCCAAATATGTGTAGCGGCCTCCTAGGCTATTGTATTGGCGAAAAATACAGATAAAAAAGCAATAAAAACTTACATGGTCTCGTGGAAAGATGGGAAGGGTAGGGTTTTTCTACGGTGAAATTTGATAGCAGATAACCGTGATATTCGGGTACATTAGTAAGTGGTAATTGCGTTAGAAACCAAATATCGCAGTTCATCAAAGTCTAGACGATACTCTTATGAGGGACTAAAGCAAACCAAAGATAAACGAGTAAATAAACCTGACTATCTTTAGGCCTAACAAGATCGAAATCGGTAATTTGACAACCTCTTTCAAAGTTCGGAGGGGGGGGGGGGGTTCGATCGCCCGTTCAGTAACTACCAAAAAAAGCTCTATTACTGTCCCTGGGGGGCTTATATAATTTCGGAGACTCAAGAGGGGGAATTAAAGAGAGGGGGCTCGTTACTAGAAGGATTCTATGTTGGAATTAACCTGCTTTATGTAGCAACTGTAAATTCTATATTACAAGATCTACCATTTTCCACCCACCAAAACTACCCATTTCATTTCGCCCTGACGAAAACACTATTAACCGTCAACTGGTATGCTACAATTGCTAACTTTCATGTCGGACTAAATTTCTAGCAGAAGATATCCTGAAATTTTAACAGAAAAACAGAAAACACTACTTCAGAGAAAACCTCGTTTGTTTCCTCATTTCCAATTTGCTCTGATACCCCCGTCGTTGACAGTACTAGGCGTTAACAAACAGATTACAATGTTTGTTCCATTACCATGACTGATATCATAAGAACTTCTATGAGTTATTGTCGACTTACGAAAATAAACAACATATTTTTGATGTGCAATTACAATCAAATATGTAAACTTGATTCAAATAACCATTATAATACACTTGGCCATGATCCAGGCCCAACATGTAATCCAGAAAATTTTCCTGCTTCGAAAATCGCCTGATTTCAACGCCTTGAAAGTCATAAAAAAGGCGTTCATAGTTGATTCACAGAAACAACATCAACAAACAACTAAATAGATAAACAAAAGTTAAATCGAACTTACGAGACAGTTATACCACTGAGCGTCGATAACATCAACAAAACTCTTCTCTGTGCCAAACTTTATGGCGAATATTTGTGATCAATCACGATCAATCAGCTGTAAAAACCCTAGATTTCCGCAATACGTCTAGGGCGGATGGCCTACACTGCCACTGCTATATTCTGTCTTACTACTACACCAAATGAATCATGAAATATTTCAATCGCAATATGTATTTCACATATTCTCTGAATTCTAACGTAATTAGGGTGAGACCACAAAACGGAACCGACTTCACCCACCTTTATCCAGCAAAAAAGACTAGCATTCCTGGGATGGTAGTGATAAATTAATTGAAAGAAAGGCATTCTTTGTACAAGAATAAGCTCTTCAAATTCAATCATAAAAATCAGTAGAGAAGAAGAGGCAAGATCTATGCAAAATCTATTCTTTCATGCATGATAGAGTTTGTCTCTCGGTCGGTTTGTCTGATGAAATTCGACCCGATGCTTTGGAATATGTATTCGTTCAAAGGATCTAAGGCTTGGGTGACGATGACGCCTCATCCCTTTGTCGGATTCCTCTCTCCTCAAAGTTGATCTGTGGTGTGAATAGTGTGAAGTTACACGTATTTTTTTACAAGAAATTCAACTCTCAGATCGCCAAAAAATTAAGAAACTCCAGTGGTGGAAAAATACAACTTTTTTAAGAAACTCGTAAGAAACTCCGAGTACTCAAAATCTGATTAAATTTTAAAAAACTTTCAGCACTGGCCCAAATTCTCAGTTTCTAACAAAAAATACGTGTATGATGCCATCGCACTCCCCCCGTGCTCTGTCAACTCAACTGTTGCACTAACAAAAAATAACTTTGCGATCAAAATGTTAAAAAATGTAGCGGTTACTTGATCTTTGTGCTTCAGTGATTAAATCCCCGACTCATAGATCGAGTTAAACGGGCCTGAATGTTTCTTTCTAAATGTTATTTTAGATTTTACAGTGGTTTAATCGTAGTTCCTCTTTCTTTGTTTCAGTTTGTTTGTTGTATTAGTATTGTATATTTCCATATTTCTGTGATGTGCAACAACTGTATAAGGTAATTTTTGTCTTGATGCTAATGCTGATGCTAATGCTGATGCTGATGCTGATGCTGATGCTGATGATGATGATGATGATGATGATGATTTTCAACTGCCTATATTTCAACTATGGTATTTTACGCTCAAAGGCGATGGTGCACATGCTTCACAAATGACCCTGATTCTATTCCAGAAAAATCGGTCAAAAGTATACTCCAAAACATAAAAATTGGACTACACAACAACCATATCCAGCAAAATGTCCCCTTTCTACATCTTTTAACAACCGGCTCTAAAAAAATTGCCTTCTTTTGATACCCCGTTCTAGCAAAAATATGCGAGGACGATACCCTGGAAAACGGCACATCCCCGTGGGAAAAAATATACTAAGTACCCCCCCCCCATCGGGACTTCAATACATTACGTGGGATTTGGCTTTCCGAAGCTTCCTTTGGATGAGAGAAGAATTTTCTAATGAGACGGTTGCATGGTAGACGTGCTATAAATCATGAAGTCCACCATGTCCTTTTGATTCCGTGTCTGTTTTTTTAGGATTTTGTACTTGCTTGCATATGAGAGAACATAAAATTTTGGGAGACAGTGCCAAAGGTATCCTTTTAGAAAGGAAAAATTCTGGAGCCGGTAGAAAACAAATTTGTCGTGGGCCCGTACCAATTTACCCTCCTCCAGAATTAAAGTGTTAACCTTCAATAAATTTTTCGAAGAAATGACAAGCTTAACGTTCATATGCAAACAGAACACGGAACGCTTACTTTTCCTCGATCTCCCAACATTAAGCTATAGAAGAAGACGTGGAGATATGATTACAACTTTCAAAATACTACACGGCATGATCGATACTGATAGCAAAGTATTTTTTGAACGAAGTACTTCAGTTACGAGAGGACACAATCTCAAGCTTTTCAAGTTTGCTTCATCGTCGAGCCTGAGGAAGAACTATTTCTCAAACAGAGTCATAAACGAATGGAACAATTTACCAGCAACCATAGTCAATGCGAAGTCAGTTATAGAGTTTGAGAAATTATATGACGATTTGCGGT
>REGL01000960.1:13171-25983 GCA_004194395.1 Aurelia aurita complex sp. Pacific
TTCTTTAACTTGCAATTCCTTTCAGCTGATTCTGCTCCGGATGAAGGGACAAACGACGGTCAGTCTGACATAGATCTCAATGAATTACCGGAAGATCTCGACCAACAAGACGATGATGAAGTTCTCTTGGATAACAACGACACCCCAAAAATCAAAGGGAGTCAACCTTTAGAGGAAACAATGAGTAATAACATCCCATTGCAGAGAATCGTTGTGTCAGTGAAACACCAGAAAAGGAGATCATCGAAAGTGTTAAAACAAGGCTGGGTGGTTCATTATACTGATCGAGACGAAAGTGTAAGTATGATTAAAGCAGTTGCTTGGATTTAATGGAGTAATCACTAAATCATTTGAAATCATCGAATTTCTTAATCGAGGCTGGAAGATCCATTTTACTGATCGGGATGATAATATAAGTATGATTAAAGGGTGTTATTATGATGTAAGGGAATCATGATCTATCGCTAAATCAGTTGAGATTCAGATCATCGAAAGTGTTAAAACAAGGCTGGGTGGTTCATTATACTGATCGAGACGAAAGTGTAAGTATGATTAAAGCAATTACTTAGAATTAATGGAGTAATGATCTATCACTAAATCTCTAAATGCTATGGTTTCCATATTCATTCATGAAATCGAGGGAAATAATTTCATCCTAATTTTCAATGTGAAAGTCCATGAGTCGTAGTGTGAGCATCCATCGGTCTATCAATAGCGATAACT
Organism: Aurelia aurita complex sp. Pacific; assembly: GCA_004194395.1. Classification (NCBI taxonomy): domain Eukaryota; kingdom Metazoa; phylum Cnidaria; class Scyphozoa; order Semaeostomeae; family Ulmaridae; genus Aurelia; species Aurelia aurita complex sp. Pacific. Next base: position 13,895 of record REGL01000960.1, read on the forward strand.
ACGAACTTGTAATCAGTCTACTGCTGTTTGCTTTTAATAACGTTTGTGATGATTCCTTTTCAGAGGCGGAAACATTACTGGCGTCTTGACACGAAACATCTCACTATGTTTCAAGCAGACACGGGACGAAATTATTACAAGGTAAATATATACGAATTTTATTTTCTTGTCTGAAGAGGAATTTGGAAGTAGAAGTTTTGCAAGAATATAAACAGTGATATATGTCATTAGTCTTGCTTAAAGCAAGCTTATTCTGACACTAGAAGATTCTGAAATGATGATAAATGAAGATTCCTGCAATTTTTCAATTCTTTGAAACCTTTATTTGTTTAAAGGGGCCTGGTCAACCGTGATGCATTTGCGCTCTTTTGGCTCCTTGTTTTCCTGTGATCCGGAGTTTCTGCTAGGCAGAAAAGATGGTGCAAGGCGCTGTGTTCTTGCGTTTATGCAATAATTCAGAGTATCCAGTAAGAATTCTGAATCATAGGGAGAATCAAACGAACAAATGGCAACGGTTTATGAACTCTTAAACCACCAGAAGGTATCGTATTGATAGTTTCTTATTTTTAAAGGGGCTCCGTCGTCAAAATGTAAACAAAGCGATAATTTTTGCAGTATTTTGAAAGGTGATATCACACAGGATTTTCGTATTTTTTTTCAAAATGAAGGTTCTGTTTGGGCATTAATCATTGTACTTCACATAGGAACAAACCAAACATTCATATCTTCTTCGATTGCTCGGATATAAGTGGATTTTTAACGGTCACTTTTTGGTGGCTTGGGTGAAGTCACCAAACAAACTGCAGAGAACAATGGATGAACAATGGGTAATCGGCGACACGGGCGAGTTTACGGATTTGTTTACTGTTTGACGACGGAGCCCCTTTAATTGATCTGTGCCGTTTCTTTCAAACGGTGATATCAACGGTTGCCATTCCTCGGAATATGAAATTAATTCTAGATTGCACCAGCAGAACCAGCAGGGGTTTGATGAAAAATTATGAAAAGAAAATGACTACCAAAAGGTTTCGAACCCGGGTTACGTGCATGAAAGGCCATAATGACTACCGCTTCGCCAACCAGTCGTCATTGAATGGTATAAAGTTGCAGTGATGAATATTGTTGATAACAGCCGAGGGCCGCAAAGCATCGGTGTTGACCAGGGCCCTTTAATTGCCTTTAATTTCTAATAAATGGAACACCTAATTTCTACGAAGTAGGGCCATAGGAAATAAGGTCTTAGATTAGGACCTTTCCCGTCATCAAAATATTCTAACCAAAACATTGGTAAAGAATTGCTAAAATTTAACAAGAGAGCCTAAAACTCCCCAGAATTAAAACAGACATACAGCTGAGCGAGATTTGCTTCATATGCGGTGAGAAGTGCTAGAAAATTATACCATAAATGTTTAATTATTCTGTAATGTTCTAGAAAATTCCTTACATGTTCGTAAATATGTTTATCCAAAAACACTGTATCCCAATTTATTTCGGCCGAAAAGAGTAGCTTTTAGTGTAGGCTGTCCGTTTCTACTCTGTGTAAACGTATAAGGAAGGAACGCTTCTCGACCATTTGCAGGTAAGAAACTGTAAACACCACTTCCTCTCGCTGTCTCTTTCTCTCTTTGCCCCCTCTCTGGGGTAGGGAGAAATGTCTGGACCCTTTGCAGGTAGGAAATTGTAAACACCATTTCATCTCTCTCTCTTTCTCTCTCTGCCCCCCCCCCCCCCCTCTGGAGTAGGGAGAAATGTCGGACTTCTTACTCGTCGAGAACAATAATAGGGATCTTTATGGATCTATAACATTTTTCTAACAGGATATACCTTTACAAGACGTATTGGCAATTGAAACAAACACTGATCATTCAGGAAAACCTGAAAAAGGTGGTGCTTATGTGTTTGCACTGAAAACCACCCAATGTATTTATTATTGTGGTGAGCGTGAGGAGTTTGACGAAAAGGGAAGTATCATCCCAGCTGAATCTGAAAGTGGTAAAGGAATCAGAATTGGTTTGTCATGGGCAGAGATTGTTAAGAATGCATTACAGCCGATTGCAATGAGATCAGAAGCCAATGCTGCTGCTGGTAGTATTGTCAGTGGATCAAAAGGAAGGTCATCTACACGTAAGTGACATATTTTTCGTATTCACTTGTGAAGGTGAATTCGCAATTTTTAGCGCCAAATGCTAGGAGCACAGAAGTAGATCAGACCTGGTGGAGTCCGCGACTAGACTTATGAATTTTCGTCCCTTGTTTCCTTGCGTTCTTTGATTTGCTGATATCACTTGCTCAATAGGAACTCATACCATTACTCTTATAAAGTGGGCCCCCTGTTTCAAAATGGTCTAAACTAGCGGGAGTTCTCGTATACTCAACAAAATCACATCAAAGTCAAAGTCAGGTTTAAAGAGCTTAAACATTGAAAAGCAAACTTTTAGTACGAAGAATAATGTTTTCCTGACCTACTCATCCAAAATACATACCTTTCAGGCAGTAATCTTCCTCTGTATAAACAAAATAGATCCATCACAGCTACGAAAACTCTAGGCCAATTCAACCTTTTTTGTATGCAACAACAACAGCTGTCTAAATAGCGCCTCCTTATTGGTTGAAAATTAATTTCTAGCAATTTGATTGGTAAATACGGAACCACTCCATACGGGTCTAAAGGGGCCCACTTTATAAGAGTATGAGCCCTTATTACCAAGTGATATCAGCAAATCAAAGAACGCAAGGAAATAAGGGACGAAAAGTCATAAGTCTAGTCCGCAACCCCATGTCATGACGCTCAAATGGAAGGGCTCGTTCTCGTTTAAGGCCCAATCTATTATTATTATCAGTGTCAAAATTTCTTTGACGTTGGATTACAATATAAGATAGCTAAAAAGTTAGCTAATTAATTCTAACGTTAAAACGTTAAAATACATAAGAAAATAGGGAATAAAATATTTACAAATCATCAAAAGTGTACGTTCAAAAGCAGATTTCTAAAAAAGTCTCCGAAATCAAATAATCACCCTATGGCTTCATACTTGAATGGTAAATTAAAACTGGTTACCATAGGAATTTACATCTTTTGCTCATTGCACCCCTTTCTAACAGAAACCCTAGCGTTAAAGGTAATGTGTCCATACATAAGGAGAGTGTTCACCCAACCTGTCAATATCGATCAAGTTCTTGGGAATTGATTGGTTGATATTCAAACTGATTACATGAAAAGAAAGAATTGCTGTAAACAACTTCTGTGATCACACAATCAGGAAACGCCACGGGCAGTAGTGGGAACAACGCCTTCTTAATCCATCCCTTGTTTTGTTGTATATCTTTTTGCAAAATTTCAATAGCTATCGCACACCCTTGTATGCGTGGTTGAAAGTTAATTGAGTGCATCAGATGCCTTCCTCAAGGAAGCCTACTTTACCTTTACCATCACATTACCTTTAAGCACTGTTTTTGAATTTATGTTCCACTTTAATAGTTTATTGCCGGTTTATTGCGCGTTCATTTGAACTAAGTGAACAAATGTAATGGTCGCAGAATACTTTCTTTCAGAGCAAAAAGATGTCAATGAGTCGATAAAGGAGAGTGACAAGGAAACAAATAGTCAAGATCAAGCACATGTGAGTAGAATGCTTTCCCGTTGCATTTCTTTTCAAACACAATCATCTGATTTCTGCGTGCACCGCCAACAAAATAATTTTGCGTCTTGAATCATGTGCAAGCCATTTTTTTCAAAAGAATTGGTGATGCTGGACGGAGGAATAATTTTTTTGCTTTCTTGGCACCTCGGTTTATGGCTGAAAGCTTCTGCAAAAATGTCACTGGGGAAAGAAATACCAAAATCTATGTTTTTGCCTATTTAATGGGTGGGTGAAAACAAGTAACCCGCAAGGTAAAAAATTTTTGAAAAAATTTCTGAATGCAACATTTATTTATACGGCGTGAAGTATAACCTGAAATATACCAACCAGGTACAAATCATTGCATTACCACATGTATTTACAGGGAAATGAGCTTTTGAATTTTTTTTTTCAATTCAATTTTATTCATAGAAATACACCCTAATACAAAGTTCTCATTAAAAAATGTGTATTCTATACGACCCAGGAGAAGCATAGCTTATCAAGCCTGGACCGTTAAATAAAAAGAGAAAATAAAACTACAAGTACAAGTACCATGTAGCTGTTTCAAAATTTAAACAGAGAGGCTAAGTATGTATTTGAATAACAGTTGTTGGTTTCGTCGCGGTATGTTGCTAATCGTAATCTAAGTTAAGTTAGTAGTTGTTTATTATTCTTTGTTTAATTTGTTTTGAAAATGCTTTTACTTGAATCATGTTTTTAAGATTATATGGAAGGTCATTCCATAAACGGGCTCCTTTATTCAATATCATTTTTTCGCCCCATTTTCTTTGTGTTTTAGGGATCTCGTAGTGTTTACTTTGGCGTGTTGCGTAGTTGTGCCTACTTTCATTGGTGCGGAAGTAGTTTTGAAACACGTCTGGCACGTTTTTATCATTATGGTATATGTTGTGCATGAATTTCAGTATCTTTAGTTCGTAAAGGTCGTTTATTTTGAGAAAATTTAGCTCTTTATGCAAGGCGTTAGTCGGATACCTGCGATCTTTAAAGTACAAGATTCGTAGTATCCTATTTTGTAACGTTTGAAGTTCGTTTAGGTATTTCTTCGCGGCTAATCCATATGTTTCAAGTGAATAAGCTATTTTAGAGAGGACCATTGAACTATATAGCACTGTTAAACACTGTTTCGGGACAATGTACCGAAGTTTATAGAATATAGATGCAAATTTTATTGTTTCAAGTTTGACCTTTTCGATGTGGTTTTTCCAAGTCAATTTTGAATCCAATTTAATGCCAAGATATTTAATTTCTTCACACTGTTTTAAGGTGTCGCCCATTTTGATTGTTATTGCATCTTGTGCTTCTGTTTTATTATTAGGATTGAATAGACAGAAATTCGTTTTCCCTGTATTTACTTTGAGCTTGTTTGCTTTAAGCCATTCGTTAAGCTTTTCTAGCTCTATATTAGTCTGTTGAGTTAAATTTTGGAGGTTTTCCCCAAAATTAAAGATATTTGTGTCATCAGCAAAGAGCCTCGGCTCCAGTGTAGTTGCATTTGGCATATCATTCACGTACAGGGTAAAGAGAATGGGCCCTAAGACAGACCCCTGCGGTACACCTTTATGGATCAGGCCATATGAGGAGTTTGTTCCGTTGGCAAACGTGTATTGTTTTCTGTTGCTAAGATAGCTGGCGAACCATTCGTATACTTTACCCCTGAAACCATAATGCTTGAGCTTCGTTAGTAGGATAGAATGATCAATTGTGTCAAAGGCTTTGGAGAGATCCAGAAAAATGCCAACACAAATCTTACCATTATCGAGGTTCGTATAGATCTTTTCTAAGAGTTCTAAGAGTGCGTGTGTTGTCGAATGACCCTCGCGGAAGCCAAACTGTAATTTATACAGCATTTTGTGCTTTCGAAGAAAAGAAATTAACCTTTTGGCAAGGAGACGTTCAATAATTTTTTCAAAACATGAAAGAAGCGATATAGGTCTGTAATTATTTGTATCACATCGGTCACCAGATTTGAATATGGGAATGACTTTGGCGATTTTCCAGATGTCTGGCACCACTCCCGAATGGAAGGAGAGATTGTAGATATACGTCAGTGGTTTTACTAAGAAAGAGTATGACGCTTTTATAATCGAAGGCTTTATGTCGTCATGTCCAGGACTTTTTTTGATTTGCAAGGCCTGGATTTCTTGGAGCACTTCGTTTTCTTCTACCATGCGCAAAAAGAATGTCTCTGGAACTTGATTTTTTAGAAAGGCTTTAAATTCACAGCGCGATTTTGGTATCTTGCTTGCAATTTTGTTTCCAATTGTACAAAAATGTGTATTTAAGGAATTCGCAATACTAAAGTCATCATGGTGAATTTTGCCTTCAAAGTTAATGCTTCTGATGGAGTTGCCTAGCTTCTTTTTCCTAGGATTTAGCATAGTACCCAAAACAGACCACATCTTCGTAATTCTGGTAGATTTGTTATCAAAAAGTTCCTTGAAGTAATTGTTCTTACACTGTTGCAGACAAGACGACAGGATGTTGCGATACATTGAATATTTCTTTTTATTTTCAGGAGTTCTCTTTTTCAAAAATTTGTAATAAAGCTTGTTCTTTTTGGAAATGCATCTCTTAAGGGAAATACAAACCCAAGGTTTATCTTTGAGCCGTTTGTTTGAAACTACTTTTATTGGGAATGTATCGTTATATGCTTTTAAAATGACATCGTGGAAAATTTGAGTGCATTTATTTGTATCGTTTTCTTCATACAAAATTTCCCAGTTTGTATTTTGCATGACGTTTACGAATTTTGCAGTATTTTTAGGACCGAAAATTCGAGTTTTTCGTGCATGTTCTAATGATTTTCGAGCTGAATTTTGGAAAGTAAAAAGAAAAGTAGAGAAATGGTCGGAAATATCAGTAAATATGTTACCTGAGATCACTCTGTTGCTTTGATGTCGTTCTTTAATAAACATATGATCAATTAGTGTCGCCGTATGATCGGTGACTCTGGAGGGCAGAATGTTTCCAGGGAGGTATCCATGCGTAAGCATCAAATCAAGATATTCTTTTGTCTTACCCCTACCTTGTTGGTCATACTTGATAAGGTCTATGTTGATGTCTCCAGTTATGATACATTTGTCGTGTTTTAGGGTCTGCACAGTTTGCAGAGTATTTTCGAGTTCCTCATTGAAACTACCGATGTTACCATTTGGATGTCGATATATTATTCCCAGGATAATGTCTTTGTTGTTCTTAGTCAATTGGACCCAAAGATTTTCACATGGATCATTGCAATTTAGTTCAAGAGTATTCAGTTTATCTAGTTTAATATGCTGCTTGACATATAGGCCGACGCCTCCGATATTTCCGTGTTGAGGTGGGACAGGATGGAAAATATATCCTGGTAAAAGCGAATGGTACAAATTTAGATTTACTTTGTTGATTTCAGTTAAACATATGCAGTCAAAGTTTACTCGGATTTGACTAAGAAAGCTTGTTAGTTCGTCTGCATGTTTATTTAAGCTCCTAATGTTTAGGTGAAATACAGATAAATCTGTTTTACTAACTTCGTTGATTTCGTTTAGAGTCTCAGTGGTATAATAAGTATTATTTTCAATAGAATTTATTGATTGATCAAGGTAAGATTGCAAATTATGATTATTAAGTAAATCAGTTAGTTTAGATTTAGAAGTTTGTAATAGAATATCTAGTTCATGATTAGTTATTGAATAAAAGGGTAGATTAGATAACATATACTCAATTATGATGTAGGTTCACTATGAGTTTAGGCTGGTGGATCTCCTAAGGTTATGCGTTGCCGTAGTTACTAATAAGGAAAGAAATTTTGTGCTGGAAAGTTTGGTTGTTGTTGTTGTCCAAATGGTATGAACATTCGTTGCATGAAGGGATTATGCTGTCCATAGAAGGCTGGGTGTCCATAAAAATTTGGCAGACCAAAAATATTTGGCTGTCCATATGGGCCTTGTGGCAATTGTTGTTGCATAGGCATCTGATTTTTGACACCATTTGTAGCTAACTGTGGGGATTCTCCCACTTCAGGCTTCGCACTATCTTCTTTTTCTGCACTGTAAACCGTTGTGGCGTTCTCTTGCTGAAAATGTTGAACACTGTTTTCTTCGTTATCTCTAGAATGTCGGATGTCTTGGATTGGAAGTGCGATTTTAGAACGGATGTTTCTTACTAAAACACTCGTGCCGCGATGAGTTAAATGTAGTCCATCGTAACGATAAGATGGGTTGCTAAGGTTATCATGTGTTAACAATTTGAACTGATGTTGACCCGCTAATGTCTCAAGTTCTTTGTTTACAGCTTTGATTTTCGATTCAAAGGATCTTGTTCCATTTGTTGGTCACAAAAGGCACTGCATCAATAGTAACCCACCAACGCATTTCCTTTAGACTTTCTGTTTTAGAGATTGTCTATGAAGCCTAACAATTTTCTTGAAAAGTTTCTCAGAATATTTATACCCAGAAAAATTTCCGGGAACTACGTCCCCAGGTTCTGATACTTTTCCTTCCTCTGCTGCTCAAAGAAATCAGCATCTTTGGTGGCCAAGGGACAAGAAGATTTGTAGTTTCTTATTTGATGGACCAGACCATTATTTCACAAAAAATCTTGCGTTGTTGGTTTTTTTGGCAGCGTGATTATGGTTTAAGATGCAATAAAAACTAGCATATTAAAGCAATCACTTAGAGCTCTGCCGAGATAGGGTCTTTATTCTGGGGTCAAGAATTTAAAGGAATTTGCAAGCAAGAGGGCCTACGCTACGCAAAGCAAATTAGATAGCATGTATTGTGCATCTAGCATTTTGTAGCATTTTCTTCTTTTAATGCTTAGACCAAATTTTATATGCTTGTTTTCCAAAATATTGCCTGAGGGTTATTAAAAGCATTGATTCTTCTTTGTGGAATTTTACTGTGTTTTAAGTTTGATTCTATAGAGTTCCTCTGTTGGGTGTCCAACAGATATTAAAGACAGTTTTAAAAGTTCCTCAGACTAAGAGTACTTTTTGCGGTGTTTGACACATCAAATTGGCACAAAAGATCATGTTCAGATAAAGATCCTTTCTCCTTTCTTTCCGCAATCAGCAGCAACTCAAGCTATCTAAAGTCTGTATCAAAGTTGATGTCACGTGAGATTTGCGATAACGCATAATTGCTCATGCAAAAGGCTTTGATTGTTTTTATTCGCAGGAATTTTCACATGATATCTAATTTGAAAGACACTTTAGGTTGGTTACTTTTCAAGTATACTAGAGTGGTTGTCTTCGTTACGTCGTAAGAATTTTATTCTCAATACTTTTAAAATGGACTTGAATTAATTGTCAAGGCAAATGAAGTGTTCAGGAAGAGGAGAAGCATTTTCATAAACCAGTTAGTTTCTGATCTTAATTCCGACATCTATTTCTACCATTGCAGGATTTCAGTGAAGTGTATCAATTATTCCCCGACGAAATTCTTGGCTCTGGGCAGTTCGGCGTTGTTTACGGAGGTGTTCACCGAAAAACCGGCAGAGATGTTGCTGTTAAAGTCATAGATAAATTACGATTTCCAACGAAAGAGGAAAGAGCTCTCAAGAATGAAGTCATGATATTGCAAGTAAGTGGATGTTGCTTTGTCAGTTGTAAAAAAGCACTGCTGCAATAAATCCTCGCATATAAGAACCCACAAAAATAAGAACCTAGAGGCTGTTTTTACTAAATTATGTACCTTGTAATTAAAAACCTGTTTCAGTTTGATGAAAGATACGTTCCTAATTGCAGGGGTAGCAAAGTTGATTTTGGATGGTTGTTATAAAGTTCATTTTGATCCCAGTTGGCTGTTAAAGTTTGAATCTCCTCCCCTGCAATCTGTAAGCTTAGAATTGGTTATTAGGTACATTATAACTTGCCAAAACGAATAATAGGGCTGAACATCTTTGGTGAAGGTTCTAAAACAGCCTACGCAAGGCACTCTTCAAATAAGAACCTTTCTACCTTGAAATTAGTCTTTGTACCTTTAAAATAAGGACCTATTTCAGCTTGGCTCTCAAAAAAGTAGGTTCTTATATGCGGGGATTTACTGTATTTGGAGTGGAAAAAAATTATTTGCAGGAGACCTTTAGGGGGCGGGAAGGGGGTGAGAAAGAAGGGGATGAGAACATATCGACATTCTAAGTGATTTTGAGTTTGAAGACATTCCGACGTTGGTGACCTGCTTTTATTTAAGGTGAAGGGATCTTAGATCGTGTTTAGGCAAATTTCCAGTCAGTAGAATTTTCTGAGCGGGCGGAATTTAAACAATCAAAAATCATTCAGCTGTAACTATCTATTCAACTTTGAAGCGACATTTTCACCTGTAAGTAATTTGAATCCCGTCCACTCGGAAAATTCCACTGACTGGCAATTAGCCTTAAAGCAGATTCCTTTGAGGCTTTTGTTGTTGTTTTGTTCCCCTATTGTAATCTGTGTTTATAGGTGTTGTAGGTATGCCTCATATTATTTCAAGAACAGGTCATTGATAAAGCTCGCAGATTGAAACACTTACAATAGGGTTGTTACATTTTTGGTTTCTCTGAGCCAAAGAAGTATCGTCCTCATATTATTGTAAAGTAAAGTATGTAATTATAAATGTGTAATGTAAAGTTTTAGATGAAATATAAAAACCTGAAGAGGTTAACATTAAAGCTTCAGACTCGGAATAGCATTTCTAGAAAGAGGGGTGCCTGTTTGAAGCAAAGAACGTCGGTCTCCTTACATTGCAAAGTGATAAACAGTTCTGATGAATAGATTGAACACCTCTGTCATTTCGCAATCGAATGAAAATTAGCACAGACAAAAAGAGTAAACGAAATATTCTGGTAGACTTGCCTTAACGCATGAAGTATATTCTTCAAAAGCGGACATTGCCATGTATGTCGGAACATTAAATTATTTGTTATGCAAAAATGAACGTTACTCTTTCTTTCCAGGGAATCATTTTTGCATGGATCAAATTTTCTGTCTGTTTTGGTAAAATATCTTTCATAATCTTATAGACAGAAGTTGCTCGAAAGGATTTGCTTCATTTTGTAACAGTAATGATACATTTTCTATCGTAGAACATAACACAAGAAGCTGTTGTTACTTTAGAATGGATGTTCGAAACACCAGAACGGGTATGATCCTTCGTTTCTTATTTTCATGCATATTTAAAGCATAGGGCTCAAATCTTTTAAATCTTGAAAAAGGTGGGTGTATAGTTTTATGACATTTTTCTTTGAATTGAATGGCTTGAAAGGAACTTGTTGTACTTTGCTGTAAATCTGCCGTGGACAATTTTTGAAGTCTTTAGTTTTTTCAAAGTAGCGGCATTGTATTTTGATTTTTGAGAAAAATTCATCGAAAATTTTGAAAAATTTAAATCATCGTAAATCCTAAACCAACAGAGGAAAAATGATATAACGTTCATGAAAACAATAATTTATGAAAGCCTACAATATGGCGTCTGAGTTACTTGTTTCCTTGCTGCTGAGTTACTTGTTTGTATCGTTAGCATTATAAAAGGGTGTATAGTGGACTTTAAGATCATATGAAACTGGACACTTTTAGAATCATCAGAAACGATCAAATCCTGTTCTTGATAAATCTTGGGTTTTATTTGTGTAGCATTAACAAACTTTTAACCAAAGATCAGCAATGAGTGCTTCAAATAAAAGTATCATGAGCAAAATATTAAGTTAAAAGCTTTCGGACGCTTTGAAGGTAATTTGGGAAACATTTTTTCCGAAATTTGTATCATCCAAAATGTTTTGATATTAAAGGGGCTCCGTCGTCAATATTTAAACAAAACGATGAATTTTGCAGTTTTTGAAAGGTGATATCACATAGGATTTTCATATTTTTTTCAAAATGAAAGTTGCTGTTTGGATATAAATCATTGTACTTCACTAAGAAACAAACCAAACATTCATATCTTCAACGATTGCTCGGATATAAGAGGATTTTAACGGTAACTTTTTGGTGGCTTAGGTGAAGCCACCAAACAAACTGCAGAAAACAATGGATGAACAATGGATGATTGGTGACACGTGCGAGTTTACGGATTTGTTTATTGTTTGGTGACGGAGCCCCTTTAAAGTAGAAGACAGTGCAGCATCTTACTTAATTTGATCTTTTCTTTCAGATCTTTGTTGTTATGGAAAAGATGAAGGGAGACATGTTGGAAATGATATTGAATAGTCCTAGAGGTCGTATTACAGAGAAAGAAACCAAGTTTTTGATTCATCAGGTGAGGAATTTATGATACCATTTGGTGTCCCAAAAACTATTCCTGTTTTAAAACTCACCAAAGTTTTATTACATGGCCGATCTTTAAATTTCCTTCTTTTGCAAGTAGATAAAAGATCAAATTATTCTCCCAGGCAGAGCTGATCTTGTGATTGGTTTTAAAATTGGTAAATTTGGCCCTTTTTGGGGCTGTCTGGTTTTGAAGCATGCTGAAAAAGGCAGTTATAACTACCAAA
>REGL01000960.1:77727-88821 GCA_004194395.1 Aurelia aurita complex sp. Pacific
TCTTTCTTTACAAAACACACATCAGTTCTTCTATTCCAACACAGAAAAATGTTTTATTATCAGATGAATCAATAATTGAAATATGTTTGATTAGATTCTTACATTAGGCCTTGGAAGACTGTTTAGATTTTCTCTGTTTTACTGATTAAGCACGGAGAATGTTCGCTAAAGAGAGCACTAACAAAATAACGCCATTCAACGACCAATTGGATTCAACGTCAAGTGCTCGCTGCTTCGCGCTATTGTTCTCTGAGAACATCTGGTGATTTTGAGACCAAAATGAAATTCATTCAATTAGATTAGACACAACCAGTGGTTTGTTTTGAGATATTTGCATCTAGCAAGGTAACAGGTACGTAAAGATATTTTCATCTCATTCCTCAACAAATTTGTCGATGTTTTTAGGGCATTTTTTAACATGCAAAATGGTGGGGAGTTCCCCATTAGCCGCTTAATGTCCCCACAAGTCATGCCAACACCTGAGAAAAGTTCAGCTTGAAACAAGCTTGTGCAAACTTGACCGACTGGCTTCTAAATAGAAGCTTGAACTGAATATTTTGACACAATTTTGGCCGGATTGCATGTTTGATTCGAGCTTGATCAAGCTTGACAGTAATCCCCATGCTCAAATCATTCTCAAACATGCTACGAATCAAGGTTGACAAAGTTTGCCTTCAGTATGAAATGATCAAGCTTTGGCAAAGACACGACAACCAACATTTTTTCCTTGGTGCTAGTTTTTAGTATGATAACAATCTGACTTTAGATTCTCATTGACTCAGGAAGGTTGAAATCCATTTACAGGGCATGTTCCCTGAATAAAGTTGCGAGGATGCGTGCTGCAAGCCAGAGCAAACGGTGCAAAATTCTTACTTGAATTCAGCTCTCAAGAATACTCAAATCCTACTCAAACGACTTAGTATCAAGCTTTAACCATGCTGCTAACAATAACATTCTCAATATGTTTCTAAGTGAACGTTTCCTTTGAAAGTGGTGTTGCATGTTAATGTAATCCCCTGACTTTGTAAGCCAGAAGAGTTCTATTTTCGTAGCTGTATCTCAAATTTTTATAACAACTTTTCCTTCTCGAATCATATTTGGCGACGAAATCTGCAAAACACCGAGAAAAAGAAACTGTAAAACAGCCATTTTTATGACCAAAAAAGTTGAACTCTTCTAATGACTGCTGTAGCACGCCAGCAGTCAGCGCTGAGTCTTTCACGTCCTTAGATGTCTTTCGTGACAAAGGATCCTCGTTGTAACTGAGCATAGTATGACAACAACGGACTATGACATAGCGCAACGCAAAGCAACGTAACGCAATACAACATAAAACACAACATAGCATAGCATGGCATGGCATGGCATGGCATGGCATGGCATGGCATGGCATGGCATGGCATGGCATAGCATAGCATATAGCATACAGCATACAGCATACAGCATAACGATATCACTGACACGATATTGCACACTAAATGAAATTAAGATTGCATGTCACAAAAATTTAATGAATTCTAGTTCACTTCTGCTCAACGAACTTATTGACACTTGTGCTTTGTAAACTATCATAAGCCCTGTTTTAATATATTTGTTAAGCTTTTGTATGCACAATTCAGGCTTTCTATGAAAGATCATCTCTGTTTAAAATCGGCAAATGCTCGACTCGTGTAGTATGAATGCTAGGATTATGTATGAGACTCCCATAGCAAGAATACATCACAGACAGATTAACTATATAAGACATGACTGTTGAAAGATGTTAAAAAAATGCGGCTGTAAACGCGTTGGAATATTTGGAGATCCTTAGCCAGAATTTAGAAAAAGAATTTACTGACGATGTATGCATCAAATGTTCAATTGATTCTTTGAAAATACGACAATGTTGCTAGAAATATAAAAGAATTGATCGAGATACATTGCTTGCTGATAGTTAACAACAAATAGAAACAAGACAATTTTTGATTTTTGCTAGCGTGAAAATTTTGGATCTATATTAGATCTTCTTCAGTCACTAAATGATTGTACTCTATAAGTTTAATAGCTGATGAAGAGGTAAGCTCCGAATGCTGTGTATTATCACTATTCTAGTACATCGTTGTATTTTTAAAGAATTATTTGCATACAAATGCCTAGCGACATACTACATGACTATGCTACATGGAAAAGAAACATGGTTGTTCAGCAAATTGTCAACTCTGAATTGGATGCTACTGCAAAACAGATACCAGACTAATTACATGACTTCTTGTTTTCGCTCCATCCCCCCCCCCCCTCCAAAAGATACCCCCACAATACATATTCCGCTTCAACGAAGGACTCATAATCAAGCATACATTATTTTGAGACTAATAAAGTTTTAGCGGAATGCCTATAACAGTAAATGATAATTAAATTCAATGGAGCAAAGCTTAGACGAATATCATAAGTCTGAGCAGATACCACGAAGATCTAATTTCGAAATCTTGCGAGAAAAAGTTGCAATTTTTGGGTCGACAAGGAATCTTTATTTTCTATTCAAATCTTATTGCAATAATTTCTTTTGACTTTCTTTTCTTACAAAGTTCTTCCTGGTTCCATACACACCAGAACCTGTAGACCTGCCATAGTTTCAAAGTTTCGCAATTGTGAATTTTCTTCCTTGGTTTTTATGTGTTATTTTAACACCAATTACCGTTTGCATTGCTACGAGTTGGGCGTAATAAATTGTGTAGTGGAATTGTTAATAGAATCACCACGTGTATCAGGAAAAACAGGCCATTTTTAAGCTCGCTATTTCAAAGGCNCTTGCGAGAAAAAGTTGCAAATATTTTGGGTCGACAAGGAATCTTTCTTTTCTATACAAATCTTATTACAATAATTTCTATTGACTTTCTTTTCTTACAAAGTTCTTCCTGGTTCCATACACACCCGAACCTGTAGACCTGCCATAGTTTCAAAGTTTCGCAATTGTGAATTTTCTTCCTTGGTTTTTATGTGTTATTTTAACACCAATTAACGTTTGCATTGCTACGAGTTGGGCGTAATAAATTGTATAGTGGAATTGTTAATAGAATCACCACGTGTATCAGGAAAAACAGGCCGTTTTTAAGCTCGCTATTTCAAAGGCTATTGCTCCCCCACTGTATAAATATAATAGTGAACATGCTCCATTATGTTTCAGAAATTTTCCTGGCTAGAATCGGTTATTCCATTCAGATTTTAAGAGGGATTTTTCTCGTGAAAGTTCATTCGAGAAACTTCTAAAAGCCTGTTAAAATCACGGGCAAATTTCCCCATTATTTCTACCTTACTGCAATAACTTAAATACACGTTAGTATATGCTGTACGAAAGTCTTCCCCCCAGTGTGAAGAACTTATTCTGGGGGATTCCATTCTCCCAAGAGGACAGATATATGTTAATGCATTAAAGGGGCTCTGTCGTCAAAATTTAAAGAAAACGATAATTTTTGCAGTTTTCTGAAAGGTGATATCGCACAGGATTTTCGTATTTTTTTGCAAGATTAAAGTTACTGTTTGGGCATTAATAATTGTACTTCACTTAGGAACAAACCAAACATTCATAGCTTCTACGATTGCTCAGATATAAGTGGATTTTTAACGGTCACTTTTTGGTGGCTTGGGTGAAGCCACCAAACAAACTGCAGAGAACAATAGATGAACAATGGATAATCGGCGACACGGGTGAGTTTACGGAATTGTTTACTGTTTGACGACGGAGCCCCTTTAAGTGTCATTATTGTCAGGAAGGAAAAACAAGGACAATTTTGCTCGTCGTTTTCACTCCTTTTGCAGGTTTTTGAAAAGGGCTTTCTGCAGAAAATCTGCCATATCTACGGGAAGGAATGACCGATAAAAAGCTGCGTAAATTCCGAATCTAATTGAACGGACGAGACGTTCAACAAGACAATTTTCAATATCATTGCTTTGATATTCAGGGGGCAGTATTTTTAGATGCCGTGCGTTTTTTCCCTTTGTAAAAAACTGAGTATTTGGTTAAAGCTAATTGTGCAAGAAAAAGAAACTAGAAAATTTTGAAAAGTATATATTTTTGAACAATGACATGTTTCCTACTATTTGAAGCAAATTTGGAGAAAATCGGTTAAGTGGTTGATTAAATAGAATTTTTCTGGTTAATGCATTATTGAATTTTTATCTTTCAGTTCTCGAAACAAGGAATTTATCATTTTGCAATACACCAAGAAGATTTTTATACACACAAGCAAGATTTTCTTGCCAAAGAGGTAAGATTTATTAGCTGTCTGTGTTGATACGCTCTTGCATTAGAAAGTAAACCTATGGAAGTGCACGAGAAGATACAAAAAGTCTTCCAATTTTCAAAATTTGAATGTTCTTACCTAAATTGATATGTTAGCTACACAGATATTGTCAATTTGGGCTCTCAAACGGTCCCGGGTGAACCAGAAAAAGACATTAGGCGTTTAGCAAGTAGTATTGAGGTGAAAGACAACTCAACCGGGTGCGTTGAAGCTTTATTCTGCAGATGAAAGATTGAACTGGTCATATCATATATAGGATGTCCCAAAAAATTGTGCCCCGTTCGTCTGAAGATTGTGACAAAGCAGCAAAAGATTCTCGCCAAACTTTTGCATGATGATGCTCTTCAGATGTTCAATGAAAGTTTGCAACAATCCCCATAAAAATCCGTTGAAAAATGATGGAGCTATGACCATCAGGAGACCAAATTTGTCCGATCACTGAAACCAGCGGTCGGCCATTTTGTCTTGCTATTTTGCAGCGATAAATAGCTTTATGGAATGAAAATGAAACAGCAGCCTCCACTATCATAGCTCTCGCAAAAATTCCGATAATCCTCGGAGAGTTCCACTATTTCTGACCTCACAGAAATTATTTCTTACCTCACGTGAAGATACTTATCACTGCAAAATAGTAAGGCAAAATGGCCGACTGCTGGTTTCGGTAATTGGGCAAATTTGGTATCCTGAAGGTAATAGCTCCCTCCTTTTTCAAAGGATTTTTATTGGGATGGTAGCAAACTTTAATTGAATATCTGAAGAGCAGCATCATGCAAAAATTTTGGCGAGAATCTTTTGCCGTTTTGTCGCAATCAGGCAAACGAGACACAATTTTTTGGGACACCCTGTATATACATATGACATTACAAAGATAATAGTGACCTGACCTTAAGTTTTATTGCCTAATACTTTGTTGAAAAAGGCTGAAACATCTGCTCAATGATGCAAAACCCCAAAAATAAATATTATTGGACTATGGTCTTCATCTGGAATGACTGAAACTTGATTCTTTTAATCACATTCATGTGCTACGTGCTGACTTACCTTGTTGTCTACCAACAAGATACATCAACTGCCAGAAGAACGCCATTTGCTTTTCGTTGTGCAAATGTCAAAAAGGAGGATTTATTCTTGAAAACGATTCCAGATTATCAGACTTGCAAGACCAAGCGAAGGCAGAACAGAGATAAGCACTGCGAACAGAAGATTTAAATATTTTGTGGTCTGTAAAATCATTTTAAGTTCTTCATAATATTGAATATTGTGAGTGATCCTGGTTGTTTTACCGCCAAGTAGAATATTCGTGTGCGCTTACGTTTAGAAAAATGATAATTTTCTCCACTCCTTTGAGATGATAGTTCTTAATAATTCATCTTGTAATCTATTTCTTAAAAGCTGATTGGTTTTGCTAGATATCGATGACAAAGGTATCTTTCTCAAGTTGAACTAAAATGATAATATAATCAGGAAGGTTTTGTCTATGAGACGAAGACATACTGTTCTATGCATAATGTGTTATCCTTGTCTGCACCTGATTCTTGCACCTGAAGGTAGAGCTTTGTCTGCAGATTTCGACGATCTTTTTTACATTTCTCACGATGTCTTCTTCTTCCCAGGCACATCACTCATCCATGGCTGTTGCAATGAGGAGACGTGCTGTAAAGCAAATTATGTCGGTGAGACTTCTTTATCCTATGCTCTTTCAGTCTATACCAGTTCGTTGATGATAGCTCATTAGGATGACTTTGTCAATACACCATATGGACCTGATGGCCTAACAATAATCGAGAAAAGACAGGTGTACATTTAACTTTAAGTAGCGCTCTGCCTTGGTAGTATGACTTTTCTGCCCACGAATCACCAATACTTATGTATGTGTGTATGTATGTATGTATGTATGTATGTATGTATGTATGTATGTATGTATGTATGTATGTATGTATGTATGTATGTATGTATGTATGTATGTATGTATGTATGTATGTATGTATGTATGTATGTATGTATGTATGTATGATTTGCCACGTTATTTAAACATATTTACAAGTTTATAATATAAAGATAGATACAATATAATATATAAGGTTAAAAACGTAAAGGAAAAACACCCCTAATTACAGTGGCAAGGATTGCATTAACAGGTCAAGTTGACCTTAATTCCATAATGGTCCCTTCAGAGGTGCTGGAACAACGAAAAAGCGTGAGAAAGGAAAACTTGTAGCTGTTACTGACGTGACATGCATGATTTCCATTGGAACCGTAAAGGACGTTGGAAATTCTAATGTGCTCTATACGAAAGTTGTTGAATTCATCAAAAGCCCCTACACGAACTATCATGAAATCCATCATGAAATCCCAAGGGGTACTCTGGTATATTCCGGATAGGGGTGCTCAGGTTACTCTTTTGGGTCTAAAATTTGGGAAGGATTATGTTTTTGGTCAATCATTTGTACAGTTATTTTGTTGGGTTCTTGCAATTCTGGCTTACTTCCTTGGGTCTAAAATATGAGAAAAAGTAAAACATTGGGAAAATATGACTTAAAAACAAAATTAGAATCAAGTAACGTTACTAAAATCAAAAACGTAAATATCCAAATACATTATGAGAAATCTAATCAGTTAGGGCACTTTTTTGCAAATTTAAGATACTGACAACTGATCGATATGTAATTTACTTTTTGGGTATGTAAGATGCAAATTTAAGATATTTACAAATTTTAGGTATGTAACGTTGAAAGAACAACTTTTTTTGGTTTATTTTCATGCTAGGAATCACTTCGTTGGGTTGATACGTTGTACCCCAGCCCGAGCACCCCTATCCTAGATATGCCTGAGTAAACCCCCCTGGGCATGAAATTGTATGAATTCAGTTCCGAAACGACTTCTTGCAAATTCATGATGTTACGAAAAAGAGACATACTGTAATAACTGTTAAGACTAATTTTCTCTGATTTTATAGGAGAGATTGACCGAAGAGCAGGTTAGAGGTATGGTTTATTTTGCTTATTTACATCACGAGGAACATGACACTTAGTGAATGAATTACACTAATACTTTTGCTTCTCGCATTGTTGTACTACCTTAAAAGCACAATCAGTATTGTCTCTACGTGTCTAGACTTGCCCCACCTTGCAGATAGACTTATTACAGTTGACGAAATAGACTTGGGGCAGGTCTACCACGAGCTTTATTTACTCTAAAAAATCATACTCTCTCATTGCACAAAATCTCATTGTTTAATAGGCATCCAATGACTCTTATTTTTATGTCAGAGGATGTGGATACACTCTCCCTTATAGAGGGTGGCCAGTTTAGTTGTGTGCTAGTCACCAGTCGGGGGGTAACCTGTGACTAAACTAGCCGCCCTCTATGAGCAAGGGTACCCAACCATAAACAGGTTGTACCTACTCTTTCACTGGTTTTGCCAGTAGCAGTTGGCCATCAACCTGACCTGACGAGGACAAAACAGCATAACAACATTCTTCTGTCCTCAGGAGTTGCATTTATCAATGATTTTAATATCATTTCTGCATGCTGAAAATTCCACAGTTCATCTTTGTGTAAAAAGTAGTCTACATCCTTCATATTTTCAGAGTCAGTGAAAAATGTCACATATGCTAACCATACGATTCAAAGGAACGTTGGCAATCTTGGCAAATCATCAATTTTTACCTGGCCTGTGTCCCAACTAGATAACAGGCGAATTTCCATCCTTAGATTTGCTTTCTCTAATTATATTAGTTGAAACTTTACTGAACTTTTTCAGAATACAACGATGCTTTTCAAGCATTTGACAAAGATGGAAATGGCTACATAACGACAAAAGAATTGAAGTCCTTGATGAGATGCCTCGGTTGCAATCCTACTGATTCCGAGGTTCAACAAATCATAAACGAAGTTGATGCTGATGGTAAGATAGTTATATGTTGGCCACATGGGATTACGGTTCTAACTCTGTCTTCTTTTCCTCGCAACTTCCCCTTGCTATGACTAAGTACTTGAGTCAGCATTTTGGGTTAGTGTACCTAAACAAAGCATTTTTGTCAGCCAGAATACAAAGGATTCTAATGGTGCTGTTTATATGAAGGAGCTTCGCTCTAACCCTTTAAGAATTCTTTTTTGTTTATATGAGAGGAGAGCTAGCCCTTCTAGGCGAAAGTTAAATCTAGATTACAAGGAAAGTAAGCAATGTATAATCAAACTACAACTAGAAAGATTCTAAATTATCAACATACATTTCACGCAGTCTGCAGTTGCAATCAAAATCATAGCTTTAAATTTTTCCATTGAAATTATCTAATGTCTTAGACTTATTTATGGAAGATGGAATTTCACACCCAACCATAGATCCTAGAAAATGTGCATTTTCCATGCCATACCCTGTTGTTTTAGTTTTAGTGCCAAAATATTTTTGCCACTACGAAGGGTGTATTGTTTATCTTTCTCGATGAAGATTTGTTTCATGAAACTTGGATTGAGATTTCTTTGAGATTCAAAAATGTCAGTAGCAAGCAACTGAAGATTTCTGTAAATCTGTTACAAAATATTTTCTTGTTATTTTACAGGCAACGGAAAAATTGACTTTCCAGAATTTGTCCAGTTGATGGAGAAAATGATGAAACCAACAGACGAGGAAAATGCGGCACTTGACGCATTTAGAGTGTTCGATCCTGAAGGGCGAGGGTACATACCTAGCACTATATTACGAGAAATACTTCAAAAATCGTTGGACCAAGTACCGCAAAGTGAAGTGTTTGATTTGCTTGATCAATCTGGCCTGCAAGAGGATAAATTGATTTCGTTTGAAGGTATACCATAGACTCGTTATTCTTTTCGAAATAGTTTAGATTGTTCGATCCACGAAAGCGAGTGTATATACTAAGCACTATATTACGAGAAATACTTCTAAAATCGTTGGATCAATTGCCGCAAAGTGAAGTGTTTGATTTGCTTGATCAATCTGGCCTGCAAGAAGATAAATTGATTTCGTTTGAAGGTATACCATAGACTCGTTATTCTTTTCGAAATTGTTTAGATTGTTCGATCCACAAAGGCGAGTGTATATACTAAGCACTATATTACGAGAAATACTTCAAAAATCGTTGGATCAATTGCCGCAAAGTGTATTATTTTGCCATGGTTATGGGGCTATATTTTCAGAAGTTCACCCCGGGATTTAGCCCTGCTTTGTATAGGCCCCCATCTTGATTCTCAGAGGTATACATATACCAAACCTCTTACAGGAGCTATCCTAGACTTATGACGATGAGTCTCTTGTTTCCCTGTGCTCTTTGACTTCAAGATGGCGCTTCAGTCGACAGAGCAAGGTACCGCAGGGATACAAGGGACTCATCGTCATAAGTCTAGAGCTATCCCTCCCCATTTGGTACAGTGATCAAGGATGTTTTTCCTTTCTTCTCCAATTCTTTAATTCGTAGTGAGGCCTGTGAAATGTGGAACTATGGAATAGCAAGTGGACACATTATTATCAATATCAGAAAGCGCAAAGAGCCACTGTCACGCAGGGTTCTTTGCGAGCACGCTACAATTTCGGACTGCCTTGATCAAGGGTGTTAGGACACGAACGTGTTGACTACATATTTGTTTACCTTGTTGTGATCCTTGTCTTGATTTCTTGTCTTCTTTGCCTCTCTGTTTCGTCTTCAACTGGTTTGTGCAACTGAACGGTTTATTAGGCCCAAATGCCTCGTGTTATTTGAATATATATTCCTTTTATTCCTGTGTCTTAGCGCACCTTCGCAGAAGAAAGGTTTCAAACCGCAGTGCCATACTAAATACTTATGATGGCTCTCCCATAATTCTTTGGCTATGGTTTTGCGGTTTGAAACCTTTCTTCTGTGAGGGCGCACTAAGACACAGGAATACACGGAAGATATATTCAAATAACACGAGGCATTTGGGCCTAATGAACGTTCAGTTTCACACACCAGTTGAAGAAACAGAGAAGCAAAGAAGACAAGAAATCAAGATAAGGATCAAAACAAGGTAAACAAATATGTAGTCAACACGTTCGTGTCCTAACACCATTGCTGTGATGTCTAATTTGGCCTAAACGGAAACTACAGACCCAAAGTGCAACAGTTGAACTGATAGAATAGTTCATGTTTGATTTCTTCAAACAAAAGAATGTTCAATATGACCTGCGAACAAAGTTCAGTTCAGTTCAGTTTAATTTTAAAATTCCACTACATACAAAAATCTTTCTAAAATACATACAATTGACCAGAATAACAAATTACAACAGATGACAAAAAAATGACAAATTTTACAATAAGAGTACATAGAATTTCGTATGGAGAGGAATTTCTTAAGGAGGAGCTCTCTCAGTAGGTAGACTAATCGAGGAGAGAGCACCCCCTAAGCTAAAAACTTATCATTCAATTTATGAAATCTTCGAGTGATTCGATTGATCAATGTAAGGAAGAATTATCTTATCAAGGTATTCAGGATTGGTACTTAGTTGAGAACAGATGCAATTTCAGATCACGACGGAAAATCACTACTGAAGTAGATTGTTTGATATTGGATGGAATGTCGTTCCAGGATTTAGCGCCTGCATATTTAATAGATCGTAAGCCATATTGCAAAGTATTCTTACGCGTCATAAAAATATCACCTTTGCGAGCCCGCCTTGTATCATACTGATGAACGGTAGACAAAGTTTCAAAAAAATTATGGAAGAAGGTAGGAGAAATCAGGTGAACAGATTCATACACAAAGATAAGTAGCTTGAAGTGAAATAAATCATTTAACTTTAGAATTTTCAATTCAGAGAAAATAGGTGTAGATGGTGATG
>REGL01000960.1:117588-128277 GCA_004194395.1 Aurelia aurita complex sp. Pacific
GCGATAGGGACCTTGGGTAGGGAGCAGTGACAGGGACGGTTGTTGTCGTCGTTGTTTCCGCGGCTGGGGTTCCGATTGCTCACCATTACATTTTGGCCTGACATCTAATGTGAAATCAGCTCAAATATTTATTTGTAAAATGTTTTTATATTTAGCATTTCTATCCGATTTCGTTGTAGCGTGGTATGTATAGTAGTTTATATTAGTTTTATTTTAGTTTATGTTAATTCCAGGGGGTAGACATGATATTTTGCTCCTCCTGGTCCCCGTCCTTGTAGTGTGGTATAGTAGATTGTAGGTAGTGTTTAGGTAATTTTTGTTGTAAATTTTATATTGAATAAAAAAAAATCTATTGGAAAGAGATCGTTTCGAATTGAACTGAATTTTTATCATGCGAAAAATTCAAAGAGCCTGGGCTCTAGCTCCTTTCCTTTGTCTAAGCTTTGTTCTCTAAACCAATCAATTGCGTGACAGAGTTAAACCGAGATGAAAATCTAGCACTTTATTGAAATAAAACACAGCTCACCCAGTGTACAAGGTCTCTATTGGCATTCGTTGTATTTATGATAGGTCACAGGACATTTTGTTAAAGCTGTTGTTTTAGGAGGAATCAATTGAGATTTCTTCCTTGCTTCAGTGGTGCGTCTATAGCTATATCAGAGTTTGCTTTTCACATGCATTGGTCATAGTGTGAATGCAAATTTTGATGGCCCCAATTCAGATTTTTCGCATGATCATACGTATTTCTAACGAAATGGTACTTATCTAAAGGGAACTTACAAAGGGGCTTGAGGTAAAAGATTTGAAATATAATGTCCACTCAATTGTCTGTTTCGGAAATAGAATTTAGATTAAATGGCAAGTAAATCAGAATTTAACGTGGAATTCTCATTCCCATACAAACCCCTTACCAACATTATTCTACTGTTTCTGTGTCTGACAGATGAGTGCTTTTACCAAACAAAATGTTCACATCTGAGTTAGCCTTTGACTTAAGATCAACATGTCAATTTTGATTAGAAATGAATGAAAATTAAGAGTCAGAAAAGGAACAAGGGGCTTACTCACAGCAGTGAGTGCTTCAAGAAAATATCCACTAATGTCTTCTTCCAAGGATTCAAGGATATCCATTCCAGTGATCTAAAAAGAGACAAATGATAACAAAACTTAAAGTGAATGACCTGAGATATATAGCGCTTGTCTATAAATAGGACGAAGAAACTCCTAATCCCTCTATTGTTTTCTTTAGCATTGCTTTCATTCGCCACGAGCTGGATTATAAAATACAATAGGCTACTTATAAATCTATGAGATCTCACCTTTTAACTCAGGTTATTCACTGTAAAATGTAAGACGGTTGTTATATTGACAACACAATGAAGAGAAAGTTTTTAGTGCAACGAATCAATAGCAAATTCTGGTGTGTCGGAGAATGATCCGTTTATCTTTTATACAGGGTGAGGTGAGTCAAAAAAGTTGACACGTTCAATGGGCTGTGGAATAAAAAGTACTTGGTAGATATTCAAAACTAAAATGTTAATCTAACATTCAAAGGCTAACTTATATGTGAAAATTTTGTTTGGTAACAGCACTCATCTTTGAGACCCAAACGTTTGAATAATGCTGGAAAGGGGTTTGTATGGGAGCCAGAATTCCATGTTCAATTCCGGCTGAGTGCCTTTACCAAACAAAATTTGCGCATCTAATGTAGCCTTTAACTGCTTGATTAACATTTCAGTTTTGAATATGTGCCCCATACTTTTTTTCTGCAGCCTTCCGAGCTTTTTAACTTTTTTTTTACTCGATCAGCCGGTATGCTACCTTGATACGAAAGGGATTTTTTGTTGAGCTTTTTGACACCAGCAACTGTTGTATTCTATTGTACAACGGTGCTAATTTCATTTCAGTTGTACGAAACAACTTAAAAAGATTTTCGGGAGCTCGCATTCTGGCACGTGCTGGGGAAAGAACTATTCATTCTGGTTGGGTCACCAAGGTATGTTTTAATTTTTCTTTTCATTTGACAAAGTTTTGGTGAAAATTTGTAAAATGATGGTTTGGATGTTGATTTATTACTCAGAGTCCTTGTTTCATTTTACTCATTGACTCGATATTGCGACTTCGGTCAACAGAAACTCGTGGTCTTACTCTGAAAAGCTTGATCCTATTTAGGCCCTCACACTCAGTTACCTGTTGTACCAATCAAATCGCGAGATTTGGTAAAGAGCAATTGTTTTCGAAACTTCGATTCGACTGACGCAATTGACTAGATCTGAACGAAGTTGCTGCATGCGGTAGCTGGCTGAAGATTTCTCGTGCAACTTTTAGTCTTAGCACATGGAAATTATTGTACTAAAGATTTCGTCTGCACTCAATAGGTGAAATTGAATTCTTGTTTGTTAAAATTCTGATTTATTCTCCGTTTTTAGGTTAAAGGGGGAGTTTCCACGCATTGCTGGTGTGTTCTCAGAGAGAGGACCTTGTTGTTTTATAAGGGCGAGTCAGATCAGGTGAGTCCAAATTGCTTCTTTGTAAGATTATTATTATTAAGTAGAACAAGGAAACATTTCGTAACAGAATAGCATCAGTTTGCCTTTGACAGACACTGCAAATTAGCGACTGCAGAAAAGGAACTTCTCTTAACCAATACTTCAAAACAAACAAAGCCGTTAAAGTAACCCTGAAACCAGTCAGGCAAACTGTCGCCTTGTGCATGCGAAAGGTGGCTTTAAAGAGAAGTCGTGAGAACATATTGACGGAAGAAGAATAAATCTTAAGGCCTGCCATGCGGATTTTGTTTATTTTGAATAAGGAGATGAGCAGTAATCGTTTCATTTATGCCTTAATTTTTGCGAGAATTGCAATGCGTTCTTCTGGTCTTCTTAACAGTTTGAATCATTTTCAAAAGCGCAGCTTCTAAAGAATGTTGCTCATTGCTCTGGAACGATGCAACCGATTTTAGTGCAATAAATTTTATCACCAATGCAAGTCTCTCCTCTGGAGCATTACAGCGCTGAAAAATTAAAGGATATCTCTCATCGAAGAGTTTTGGCAGACGCTCTCACCTAAAATTAGCTTGATTTTTTGTGAAAACGCTGGTTTTAGCAAGGGTTGTAGGAAGATGGCCCATCGGTATTTTCTGTAAGTAGTTCAAGTAATAAATATGTACTTCTCTTTGTGTGCTTTTATTCTGTGACAGCGAATCAAGCCCTTACCAAGGCTCCACTGATAGCCATATGGAATGACAGGGCCCCCATATCGAGGTACAAATTCTTTGAAAACCGTTATAGTATGGCCACCATTTAAAATTGCAAGCAGTAGAGCAGTGGAGCTCGAGTTAGAAGCTTTATAATTGTTGGACTATATGACTGAGATGGCTCGACTCGCAATTAACAGTGAGATTGATATCAGGAAAACATGTGAAAAGCATGTTTGTTGCTAAACTACTTGCAGACAAATGCTATCCAGTTAGGCATAAACACAAATACATGTTTATACAGCCCTTAGTTGCAGGCTAGTTGTCACATTCTTATTGCATTGTGTTTTGCAGAATCCATTTAGTGCCGTAAACCTTCGCGAGATCATCAACGTACAACTATGTGAAGCAGGAAGTGATATTTACTTGGGCGAAGATGATGGTCGATGTACTCTTATGATTCAAACATTACAAGACAATCATCCAACGTATCTTGTTATTCCTTCTATGAGTGAACTGGTAAGCTAAGCTTATTTTTTGCCTGAAGACTTAACGTTGTTGCAGAGTGCGTATTACCGTAAAGCTATATTGAGCCCACCTCTCTATTGAACCCCCTCTCTCTAATAAGCCCCTCCCCTCTGAGCAAAAATTTTGAATAAGGCCCCTCTCTATGAAGCCCCGGCCACTTAAACCAAATTCCAGTGGTTACCAAAGATTTTCCATTTATTGAGCTAAATAAATGTGCATGTTAAATTTGATATGATTTGAGATAAAACTGTGTCGATTTTATGTATTTGACTCGCAAAATTATGTGTTAAATCCGCAAAATATGTGTAAAAGAACTAAAAAGCTATTTTTGTTGTTGTCATCTGATTTTGTGAATAAACCTCAATTGTAACCTGACTGAATTTGAAGAAGGGTGGCCAAAAAGATCTCCCTTGTACTCTCACCATTCAAACATTGCTCGACAATCATCCTACATATGTTCTTATTCCTTTTATGATTGAACTGCTAAATCAAATTTATTTTATGTATATATACCACATCTTGTTGCTGCAGAAAACTTATTATGTGACAGCACTTGAAGGGTGACAAGATTGCTGCCTCTCCTACTTCATGCCACACAGGAATTCAAATGAAGCGACCTTGTAAAATGGTGTAAATGCCCTAATGAAACGTGACGTTTTTACAGGTCGATAACAAGTTTTCTCTGTACTGTTCCCCTGCCACCCAAAAAAACCCGCCAAGCAATGTTTGAAGTTTAGTGTCGGAATTTCGTATTATCTGAATATCTTGTGGTTGTGGCCCAGGAACCATCTTGCTCGACTGACGGTACTCCAATACCTTTCGTGGTTAATAGATAAAGTTGTTTCCATTGATTGTAATGAATAAGAAATGACCAACCTTAAATTGGGGTAAGGGACTAAGAGTTTTCTCAACGTATCATATCCACAATTGTTGGTTGTAAACTTACAGCTTGTTTAATGAATGGAAACTGATAAACAGAGAAATGCTTGAAGTTGCCAGCGAGCAGTTTTATGACACTTGACAACCTATTTTGCCCCACCTTATCTTACATTTCGAGCGAAGAGACGCGACAAAGTTTTCTTTACGGTTGCTGTCCAACTCTCTGATGTCTTACACAGAAAACTCTGTAGCCAATAAAATCTGCAAATTGTGGGCTGAATAAGTTACGGTTGAGAATCTTTGCTCTCCACACTCCAATTTCGTTTGATGGTACGGTGATTTTGAAGGTCCTCGGTTGTTTCCATAAATCGAAAAGATGGCCATCGTCATTTTACTCCGTTATAGAATGCAAATTCTTTGCTTTTCTGTTACAGGATGAGTGGCGGATGCATATTATCAATTTGAACAACGATGAGTACAACAAGGCTTTAGAATCTGATTTTGAAAATGTTGTCACACATCTGATGAGCGTCGAAGGAGATTCAGGTCAGTGTTTTTGTTTAGCATTGATATCGTAATTCTGATCTCATTTTCTCTTGTCTTGTTGCTGTAAGCTCAACATATATGACCTGATTACGCATTAATGATCTCTTATTGGCCCACTTTTTTAGAGAACTTAAGGAGCCAATATCACCCAAAGTCCTTTACGGTCACGCTGAAATTCCAGGCTTTCTGAAAATCAAATTTTGCCAAAGCAGAAACCATGGATCCACACTGCAGCAGCTGAACTTATAGAAAAGTTTTTCTTTCGTCGAGCTGTCCTATCATTTCAACTACTGCACCATGGATGTATACTTTCCGTTTAGGCCAAATTTGATGTTCAGACAGTCTGAAATGTCAGCTTGCCCGCAAAGGACGCTGGTTGACAATGGCTCTTTAAGTAATCTTGGCAAGACAGTCTGCAGAGCTGAACACGCTGCCTACTGTTTATTTCGGATGTATTTGATTGGTAACACTAAGCCTACTAAATATTAGACTTCGCAGACACGAAAAATTGTTTCCCAGTCAAGCAAGAAAATCTTAGAAAGTTTATGGTTTGTATTCACTGCAGTAAAGTCCCGCCTGTAAGAAAGCACCTCACATGAAACTGATACTCCAAAGTTTGCTAGAACAATGGGAAAACAGCTAACTATTTGAACGAGAACAATATGCTGTATTCTGGTTCACTAAAGAAATGATAATTTCTCTCAAGTCTACCGAGCTTTCTGCCTTTTGGAGAAGAACATTTTGAAGACCTCATCTCCCAATCTGCCAAGCCTGCCAGGCCTACCTTTTTTCAGAATTGGCACTGATGAGATGAAACACACCCTTAAGAATAAAGTTATACATTTTGAAGCTTTTTATCGTCATCTGCATATTGCCTTCGCTTAGAATATCTACAAGTCCGGAAAAGCTTCAAGATGAAGGGATCAAACCTTGAATTTACTAAGATACTGTTTTCAAAGCATCCACTTTACGGTTTTGCTATATTTGCGCTACACTTCAAGTCTTTCATCATTTAGCGCTGCTTTAACGTCAGAAAGGAAAACAGTGAGCCATGTGAAATTAAAACGACTATGAAAGAGGTATTGGTAAGAACCACAATTTTTACAGCACGTTTCCACTTTCTTTCACACTTTTGAGCAAAGCCGTTTGTAATGCCAAACGTAATCAGAACCTTTGAGCGAATGCACATTTTAACGATTAATGATAAAAAAGCATTTTTGTGATTTTTAAACTACATTCACGTTAGGAAGAGTACAACTGTTTTATCAAATCCTGTTGCAGGAAGCAGATTCTGGCAAGATCCCCTCTTGGTCCATTCTCGTACTTTCTTGAGCCATTCATTGTCAACACTTCAATCATCAGAGCTCAATGCAGAGGCTGTCAAAATATTTAAGGTTTGTTTCTCAAATGAATCAAATTTCTCAGCCCCCTTTTGAATTTAATCAAGTTTAGTATTTCTGGTATTCATAACAGAGTGCAAAGAATAAGGTGTCAACTTTTTCTCCATTGGTGATTAGTCACGTTTCTTATAAACCTACACGAAGAAAATCCTGCCGGTTGAGTTCAAAAACAGATTTTTGCGTTTGAGATATAACCGAACTTCAAAATTCTTCTTCCCATAAATTTGCTGAATTCTCGAAATGAGGAAACTTGTTTTGACCAATTCAGGATTACAAGTAATTGTTTCATTATTATTCAAAGGGAAAATATATACAGGTACACCTTTTGAACCAAATCGTATCAAGGATTCATTGATCACACCATCAGTGTTTTCAGGCAACATTTCATACGTCTGTTCCCCGTCTGTTCTTGCCATTTTGAAATTTTTTAATTCAAATATAAAATCTTACAATATATTTTACACTCTACTATACCTAATTCTAATTACTATACGGCACTACAGGTACGATACCATGGGGAGCGAAAGACAATGACTACCCTATGGCCAATATATACAAACACGAAACGTCAAACTGTATACAGTATACAGAACATTTAAAAATTAATGGATACTATATATATGATATTTGTAATCCCCAACAGAGTATTTCATTGTATTCGACTACACCAATCAGCGAGCGAGCCATAGATTACCACATTTCATTGGCTCAAGATACTGTCCAATCGTGTCTTAACCATCCTGAGCTTCAAACAGAGATTTATTGCCAGCTTATCAAGCAAACAACAAAAGTCATCGACAAAGGTGGAAATAGACAGCAGATACAGGTAGCTACTATCTTATTATCTCTTATATTTTCACGCCATTATGTTCTCTTCGGATAAATTTTGCACACCAACTTTTCATGCATGTAGCACATTCGATATGTCATCACCTTTGAATTCACTCATACAGTAGGGTACAGTAGGGTACAGTTGGATACAGTGGGGTACAGTGCAGTGGGGGTACCGAGGGTACAGAGGGGTACAGTGGGGAATTTTTTATCATCTATCAAAACAATCTATTTTATCATTCTTTCTGAAACTTATTTCACTTTTTCCAATGTTTAAAGACATCTAAATTCTATGTTTGAAAGAATCTCGTCTTGGTTTTGATGAACGATAAAATTCGAATGCATTCTTGTAAGAGAGACGGACTTTTGGTGCTACTGCATGCTCTTTTACATTGTTGACTCCAAGGCTATAGCCTGGCTAAAATGTTTTCATACAAATTTTGCACACCAGGAATAACTGTCTTTTTTCTGTCGATAGGTAATAGACAATCCAACATTAGGTCTCCTTAAGTTGTTGAAAATTCTGTACCTTTATGTACTTGGTTTTGAAATGCAGTATCGGCTATGCCAGATGGCACTGCCCGACGTTTGCACAAAAGCTTTTACAGTTCGTGCAATAGGAATAAAAAAGGATTTATCAGTGTCTCTGAAAGACTCCGTTTTCATGACGGAACGGTGTGAACGCAAGACAGAGGGCGAGTAACAGGAAAGTTCACACATTTAGTTGGCAGTGGAATAAAAAGTACGTAGCCGATATTAAAAACTAAAATGCTAATCTATCAGTCAAGGGCTTTTGTTTGGTAAAATCGCTCATCTTTTAGTTATAGAAATTAGAAAAGTGCTAGTAAGGGAGCATAGATTCCAAATCTTGATCTCGGCGTAAAAAGGTTGGTGTAAAATTCAATGACCTATTTCTTCTGATTGAATGCCGTGAAAGAAACTTTGGATACTTATCTATAATTCTACCGTTGGACATTTTAGAAATTTTGAATATTTTTGGAAATTACAGCGTATCTTACATTTCAACTCATTTGAGAATGTGACGTCATATCAAATTTCTAAATCATAAACCAGATGAGTGACAGACTTTTGCTTGATACCATATTGTAGGCATTTATAAACTATGGTTTTTTTCTAAATTATTTCATGTTACGTCAAATAGTTTAGAAATTACGATGGTTTTGAGTTTCTTTGACAATTTTTCTTGAATTCTTGAAAAAGGAGAAAAAACTCTAATTGTGAGACTATTGAAGATTTCAGAAAATTCCAACGGTAGAATTATAGAGAATTAGCTAAAGTTTTTTGAAGTCATTCAGTTCAAAGAAATTGGTCACTCAATTTTACACCAGCCTTTTTTAAAGATTTGGAACCTATGCTTAGTAAGGGTGTTGTATCGGCACGAAAATTCCACGTGCCGTTCCAGTCCATAATTTACTTGCCATTGAAATATGAATTCAATAGAATTGTCTGTTTCAGAAATATAGTTTAAATGTCAATCTCAACTAAATCATAGACCAGAATGGATTGTGGAATTCTCCTTCCCATACAATCACCTTACCAACATTTTTCTAATTTCTAATTTCTGGCTCTGACTGGTGAGTGATTTATCAAACAAAATTTCACATCTAAGTTAGCCTTTGACTGACGGATGAACATTTTGGTTTTGAGAGTCGGCCACGTGCTTTTCATTCCACAACCTGCCAAACATGTGAAGTCTTTTTTTGACTCACCACACAGTCCAGTAGTTCAGGGATCCCGAACAGCAATGGCAGCATTTTGAGCAAACGCTCTCCAAACATCTCGATCTTGCGCGTTCCTGTACTGTAGGCCTCAACTGTTGTCATTCATCAAATGTTGTGTTCTAATTGGTCAATCTAACAGTTCGAATTCAGCTGATTGGTTGAAATTCATGCTAGTTTTGATAAAGCTTGTTACCTGTATCAGATCATCGAATTTCCCCTTTCTAGCATCTTCTTACTGGTCA
This sequence comes from Aurelia aurita complex sp. Pacific, assembly GCA_004194395.1. Taxonomy (NCBI): domain Eukaryota; kingdom Metazoa; phylum Cnidaria; class Scyphozoa; order Semaeostomeae; family Ulmaridae; genus Aurelia; species Aurelia aurita complex sp. Pacific. The sequence continues at coordinate 126,953 of REGL01000960.1, forward strand.
ATCAGATTGGATAGCTAATTCACATGTTGATGATACAGTTGATCGTAATCCAATTCCTGAATACACGTACATCCAATGCTGGCAGCTCTTAGCTCTTTGCACAAGTCTGTTCCTTCCAAAGCTGAAGATATTATGGTTGTTGAAAGCTCATTTGAAGAAATGGGCCAACCCAAGGTATACATGTGCAGTAATTCCCCGCATACAAGAAACTCATAATTTTATCAGGCTGTTTAGTTACTTGTATTTATATATCTTTACAAGAGGCTGGCAGATTTTTTATATATCCTATAAGGAACTTCCTTTTTATATGGGATGCTTTCCTCTGTCAACTACTTTTTAAGTGTAGGGCTTTACTGAATAGTTGCAAAGGTCTGAAACATCAAACTTCTGAATATGTAAATAGTTATATATAAGTTTTTTTGTGATAAAATGTCAAATATGAGAGATTGGAAAACAAATTTGACATTGCAATAAAGTCTGTACATAATTTTTAGCCATTTATGAGAAACTGAAGAAACAGTTGGCTGTCTGGTTGGAAAAAATATTCCCTATGATGGCAGGCTGCAGTTTCTTATTGTCCGTTTCTTATATTCGGGGACTTACTGTATACATACTATAGGAACATTGATTATCAACTGAATGTTCGTCATCCCCTAAACTTGACACAGAGGCTTGCAAAGGAACGAGTACTAACCATGGACACGTAGCATAAGGACTCAAGCAGAAAGTCTATGGAACTTCATGAAACCGGACTCGGTGGTCGAGTGGCATGTAACTAGGCTTGAAATCAAGCCGACCAGTTAGTTGTATGGATGGACCATTTGTCAACTTGAGTATATTTGCTATTAAAGTTATTAGGATATTCTTTGCCATCATATGATAAAAGCTGTGCAAGAACCTCGTTTGAAAGATTTTCCACATTTGGAAATCCAAAGATTTCAAACATAATTTTTATCTTTTAGCACAGAAACTGGCCGTTATGCTCTTTACTGTGTCAGAAGTTTAGAGAGAGCCTTCACTGCAGGTGAACGAGAGGCCAGGCCTTCTCGACAGGATGTAATATTTTTATTACCTTGGGGAAGTTTGAGCATAGTTTGTCGTGCGTCTTCTGTTTTAGTTGGTATTTAGGGGTTATTTTATAGCCAAGTTCATTGCTAAGCGAAAATGATTTTTGATGTTCTCGTGGTAGTAGTTAGAAAGCTACTGAAGCCTGAAACCTGCAAAACTTTCCTTGCATGTTACAATGCCTTTATTTTCATTGAACTGCTGTACAAGCGATGGAATGTGGATTAGACAGAAGGAGAAAGCCTACTTATGTTGCTTCT
>REGL01000961.1:2145-14730 GCA_004194395.1 Aurelia aurita complex sp. Pacific
CGGTCGGTGAGTACACTATACGTTTCTTATTGCGCGTGGTAAAAGCAACAATTAAAAAAAAGCAAAGACTAACCGATTTCTGCATTTTGAAGATTACTGTAAACAAAATTCATTATCAAATATTAACTTAATTTCCTTTCATCCCTTTAATAACAGGGAAAGGATTGCAATTCCATGATATGAATATATCCTGCTTTGAATAGCTTTGCAAATAGGGATAACTAAGAAGCAGATACATAATTACCCTGTTGTGATGGTCCCTGACATCAAATAAATCTGGCAGCTGAAATGTTACGTCGGTAAGTTTTGTTGCAAGCAAGGTTGCAAGGAAGTTATATCTAGATCGATCGCAAAGATAAGGCTGGGGGCAACAGAATGAGGCAAAATACACTGCATTCTCAGATTAATTGCTTAAAGTGGCAGGTTGTAGGGGCTGACGGTTTGCGGTATTTAGCCTTTTTTAGAACGAATTCACGGTTTTTGGCCCCAAAATGGCGGTTTTTTGGTTTGCAGATTTCTTGACTAAATATCACTCGAGAAGGCAAGTTAGTTACTACCAAATTTAAGATACAGCTTCGAAAAAATTTCCAATTCGATATAGGTTGGGGAGAATTCTACAAACTCTCGTACTTGCCAACGGATTTAAGGCATCGAAATTAGCTTTCAGTGTTTGGGGTCACAAACATGATAACGAGGCAGTTGTCTGGGACACAGAGCTGAGGTTGTATATACAAAATCCAGGAAGATGCCACGACGGTTTTAGCTGAGTTTAGAGGTGGTTTTGCCGTTTGTGAAATATTTGGGCGGTTTTACGGTTTTTGATATCCCCCTCGCATTCTTGAAGCAATAGCATATATTCTTCTTTATCTATCAACTCATCCGCATATTAACCTGCAAACACAATCATATTTTCTTCCGCCATATTTGTTTTGGTTGAAACTCGTGTGCCCCGTACTTTTCAAAGAGAAGACGAGTACGACTGTAGCCCAGACCTCTGCACGACGTAAACTCGTACTTGCATTCGCACTCGTTCTAAACCTAAACGTCTCTCTTGTCACCAATAGGGTCCTGTGCAGGCAGACTGTCAGACTGTATGAAAATCAAATTTGGCCTAAGCAGAAGTAATCAACATTTGAATCTTAATTTGTTACCCCAAGGAATTAGGACAATCAATGTTAAAGCGCCACTTAGGCCCGAGCTAGGCCCACACACGAAAATCGTCCCAGTGCCCTTGCTATATTCTGGTAAAGGCCCATACTTGGTTGTTACTAATCCAGTACATGAAGCAAGTTGGAGCCTGAGTGGGTTTTGGAATAAGATAGATAGACAGTAACCACGTTAAGGGGCTCCATCGCCAAACCGTAAAAAATTTGAAAAGACCGCACGTGGCCATTGTTCTCCATTGTTTTCTGCAATTTGTTTGGTGGCTTCGGTGAAGCCACCAAAAAATGCTCGTTAAAAATCCAATTATATCCAAGCAATCCTAAGAGGTATGAATGTTTGGAATTTTCCTCTGTGAAGTACAAAGATCTATCTTCAAAATGGTGCTTTCATTTTCGAAAAAAAACAGGTAAACGTCTGTGTGATATTGGCCATAAAAAACTTCAAAATCACCGTTTTTAACAAGTCATTTATTTCATTTAAGCAAAAGCTGATAAAAATCAATTGAAAAGCTAATGAAATGTGCTACATGTTTCGATCGACGGAAACATCTTCATAGTATTGATGAAATATTACACTGTTTTACAAATTTAGCAACTTGCAATTGCTAAGCATTTTCTTGTTGACTTTCAGCGGAATTTCGAATTTAGGACAGATTCGGACTTGAAGAAATACGTCCCACAATTTCCTTCATCTACCCTTGCATCATAATTCAAGAAAAAAGGGATAGATAAACGTGTCTAGGAAAGGGGAATTTGAATGGAGTTCTGAAGGGGTTAACTGGGATCGGGAATCTGCCCTAAGGCCGACTTCCACTTCAGTAGGCTTTGGTCGGCGACAAGCACCTGTGCCTGTTGTGTGCATGCCCTGCTGTTAGAGAGTGTGCTGGTCACCGATAAGGCCTAATGTGAGTGGAGGCTGGCCTTAAAAATGACGAAGGGGTCAACTGGGTCAACTGGGTCAACTGGGTCAACTGGGAGCTGGAATTTGACGAAGTGGGACAGGAAATACCAACGGCAACAACTAAACATTGGAATGGGATTCATCGAACGATAACAGACAGCAGACATAAAAAAAACTGACTGAGATCTCCTGCGATCGAATTTAGAGCCCATCTCTCGGTTCTACTTCGAAGAGACGAAACAAAGCAAACAAGTAGCACGCGGTCAGTGCCTTGGGAAACTTTATCGGTATTCTAACTATCAAAGGCTCTTGGGAAAACGGCGTGCTACAGATATTATCTGTGAAGACTTGACATGCAGCCTTTACTCGTATGTCGCGTTCAAGAAGGGTACATACAGAGTTGGTGGTTCATGAAGCAGTTTGCACAAACCTGAAGCAATTTGGGTAGCAGCTGTGGAAAGGAATGAGCCGAGGGCGCAGACTTGGTCAAGATCAACCAACCAGTGCATTTTGCTAGCGGATAGTAGATAGCAAGTGAAATGAGCGAATCATGAGGCAAGTTAATCCGTAATGATTATATCCCTGTCCTAAATCTGACTCGGTTTCCGGGAGTGAAGAGATGGACGGGTGATTTAGATAAGGTGACAATCTTAGCTTCATCCAAAGTGGCCTTAATGATGCGGGAAAATAATTCGATGATGTTGCTCGAGTCAGTATTGTTGGGGAGACGAGATACGGTTTATCCGAGGAAACGCGGTGTCCCCCCGTGCAGTAGGTTAAAGCTCATGCGCAGTAGCGTTTTGGGTTGGAGCTTTGCCGGGCGCATGAGCATTAACCTACTGCACGGGGGGACACATACGTTTCATCGTACAAACCGTATCTCGTCTCCCCAACAAAGTAGCACTTTGCTGCAGCTCCAGATGAAACCATATTCCTCCTTATGCACATGCGTGTTAAACTTTGGACTTGTACGAAATCAAAGGCAGGAACAGAGCAATTTTGAGATCTGTCCCAACTTTTGGCTACGATTGTAGTTCGTGAAATACTTGAAATTACAGGGAAACATAAACGATTTAAATTTTTAAGTTCTATTTTGTGAATCAATTTCCTTTAAAAAATCTGCAGTGTACTGGGTGAGCCAGGAAAAAGTTCCCACTTTCGAAAACTCGTAGCACCACAAGTACTTCATGGATTTGAATGATTCAAATTTTAGTTAGAAGCCAAAAGATTGAAGTATTTTTGTGATTTTTCTCGTCTTCTTACGAGCATTGCAAATATAGGTAAATTCACCTTTACAAAAATTTCATGTTTTCAAAATGACTGAAAAAGGGCCTAAACACTTGATCAAATCGTTAGGACTCTCCTCACACAGAATAATACACACGGGCGTTTCACCTCTCTCAAGAGTAATAAGACATAGATTCTCAAACAGTTACTAAAGATTTTCCATCCCGTGGCAATAAATGTGCAGACGATATTTCTCACGCATGAGAAATTGCTTTTTCTCTGTTGTTCTGAGCGAGGGGTCCTTTATGATTTGATCATGTATTTTAGGCCTTTTTCAGTCATTTCGCAACCACAAAGTTTTTCTAAATGTGAATTTACCACTGTTTCCAACGCTTGTAACAAGGCGAGAAAAATCACAAAAATACTTCGATCTTTTGGCTGTCAAGCAAACATTGATTCATTCCAATCCATCCAGTACTCTTGATTTTATGAATTTTCAAAAATGGGAACTTTTTCCTGGTTCACGCGGTATTATCATAAGAAATTCCTACAAAATCTTACTTCAAAATATGTCTCCAATTCAAACAGGTTTCAGCGATGGATCGACACCGTGTAGCTTCATCTGGACGGCCATTTCAAAGAGATAATCGTAACATTCACACCTAAGGAATCAAAGAGACCGGTTAAATATTAGCAGCAAATATCGCTAGGTAAACATAAAATCCTGGCCAAAAAAAGCTGGGACTTGATCAATTCTAGTGTTGTCATGACGTTTTTTAAACTATCGAGATAGAAGACGTAGGTTTAAGATCTTCCCTCGTATTCAATGTTGCCAAGATCGAATTGCGTCTGATCATGGGTGAGAGGAAAGAAGATGCTTATTGTGTGATAAAATGTACACACAAATCAGACCTATATCTTTATCGTTGTTGCTACTTGCTTTTCCTTGCTTGCAGCAACCTAGCTCATCTTGATTCATATTTGCAACGGCCTAAATTTATTTCCTGTTAAAGCGAGGCTGTCCTCGTTTGCGGTTTAGTGAAATGGCTATTTCCAGATCAGATCAGTGGAAATAATGGCAAAACGGCAAACGAGGACAGCCTCGCTTTACAGGAAACAAAATTAGGCCGTTTAGGCCGTTGCAAATTTGAACCAAGATGAGCTTACGTTGCTGCAAGGAAAAGCTGACAGGAACAACGATAAGGATACAGGTGTGACTTGTGTATACATTTTATTAAACAATAAACATCTTGTTTCCCCTCATCCATGGTTTGATTAAAAAGCATTTGTTAATTTATTGTTGTCAACATATAATTCATTTATTTCAATTGTTAATATATATATACTGGGTGTCCCAAAAAAGTACTCTCGTTTCAAAATTCACCAAACTTTGATTATATGGCCGATCTTCAATTTTCTTTTTTTGTCAAGTAGATCAAGGACCAACTTGTTTTCAAAGACATAGCTGATCTTGTAATTAGTTAAAAATAGCAAATTTAACTCTTTTTAGGGCTACTTGGTTTTGAATCATACTGAAAAAAAGCACTGATAATTGCCACATCAATTTCTTTGTGCATGTAAAACTTTTAGTTTGGTCATAAATGACAGAAATGAATGCACACTATCATTGGAGACTTCAATGATGATAGAAAATGTAACCCCTAGGCAAGATTGAGAATTTTGCTTAGGAACTATAGCTCAAAATAAGGTTTTCAACGTGTAATTTTTCTACCTTGCAACGCAAAAGAGGACATTTTATCATCTGTGAATATTGTTGGGTCTTTGACAGAGCAACTCAAAAAGAAAATTTTATGAAACGTTTGATAATCAATTGTTGGTGATTTTTTAAACAGAAGTACTATTTTTTGGGACAACCGGTAGTAGCAATTAAGTGTGTGTGTATGTTGCTTGCTCGGGACTTTTTTGCTTGCTGGGGGAGTGGCGCGAGGGTCAAATACCCGATTCGCCTTCAACTCGAACTTAAATTCCCGGTCTGAGGTGTGTACTTACATGATCTTTGTTTTTTCCCATGATTCGCCCCAGACGTATATTCCATGACGGCGTACAAGAACGCATGGAGTTTCTGGGTATGCAAGCATTGCCTCTTCTAGAGGATCCTAGCAAAGAAAACAGATATTTCGTTGAAGAAGTGAATAAAACATAATAAAATAAAACATGAAAGGCAAGAACAGAATCTATTCATACTTTCCTTTCTTTTTCCTTGAACTTGATATGGCTAGAAATGCTGAATAAAGACTGCTTTACTGGCATATTCGAAGGAAGGAAAAGAAGGTTCAATCTTTCAAACAAGGTTCTAAGGGTGCTTTATGGTGACAAAGACCTTTCCGATGACCTCAATAGAAATAAATTACAGTTAACCTTGCATTATATCGTTGATCAAATATTAAGCTTTAAACAGCATGTCAAAACTCTTTGCAAAAAAGCCAGCCAAAAACTTCATGCACTCCCCAGAATATCCTGCTACATGGACACGGAAAAGCTAAAGCAGGTCATGCAAGCATTTGTCTTGTCTCATTTTAGTTACTGCCCACTTTTGTGGATGTTTTATGACAGAACCTTGAGTCATAGAAATAGAATAAATCATATCCACGAAAGAGCATTGCGTTTTGTGTACAAAGACCATCAAACAGATTTTGAGTCTCTTCTCGAGCAAAGGAATTTGGTATCCATCCACGTAAGGAATCTACAGTTGCCTATGACAGAAGTTTATAAAGCAAAGTCTGGTCTAAATCCACCTTTCATGAAGGATATTTTCAGTGAGCGGAATATTGGCTACAATCTAAGACATGGTAACGACTCACAGTCACAGTTTCCAAAAGTGNAGTTGAAATAATGGCAAAACGGCAAACGAGGACAGCCTCGCTTTACATGAAACTAAATTAGGCCGTTTAGGCCGTTGCAAATTTGAACCTAAATGAGCTTACGCTGCTGCAAGGAAAAGCAGACAGAAACAACGATAAGGATACAGGTGTGACTTGTGTATACATTTTATTAAAAAATGAACATGTTGTTTCCCCTCACCCATGGTTTGATTAAAAAACGTTTGTTAATTCATTGTTGTAACATATATTTTATTCATTTCAATTGTTAATATATATATTTTTGCAGTAGCAATTAAGCAATTAAGTGTGCGTGTATTTTGCTTGCTCGGAACTTTGTTGCTTGCTTGGGGAGTGGTGCGAGGGCCAAATACCCGATTTGCCTACAACTCGAACTTAAATTCCCGGTCTGAGGTGTGTACTTACATGATCTTTGTTTTTTCCCATGATTCGCCCCAGACGTATATTCCATGACGGCGTACAAGAACGCATGGAGTTTCTGGGTATGCAAGCATTGCCTCTTCTAGAGGATCCTAGCAAAGAAAACAGATACTTCGTTGAAGAAGTGAATAAAACTAACAAAATAAAATATGAAATGCAAGAACAGAATCTATTCATACTTTCCTTTCTTTTTCCTTGAACAGTTACAGTTCATGATAAGAAACGAAAATACCCTAAAATACCCTATTTACAAATTTTGCAACGGCACTCTCTCCAATCCATTTTTTTATGCATGACTTGAAAGAACAGACGGAGGCGGCATGACTTGACTGACGCTATTACAAGAAAACTGGGACAACCCTTGCACTAAAGTCATTCGAGCTGTTAGGTAAGGAGTACTCTTAATACAGACACCACGTCATCGTAGCAACGACGACATATTGAACTGAATAAGTACAAAACAACAACATGTTGAATTGAATTAGTATTGCTCTCACTGTTGGAGCGAACAAAATCTTATCCTCCTCAGCAGTTGCGCATTTTGCGCTGCGTATTTTGGAATTTCGGAATGGAGTGAAAACATTGGGACGAGTGGAGTCAGTCTAGGTAAGGAGCATAGGTTCTTCTAAATCTTTATGTCAGTGTAACAAGGCTAATGTAAAATCTCTTGTAATTGAATGGCTTGGAAGAAACTTTAGCTACTTATCTATAATTCTACCGTTGCGTTGGTTGGACCATGGGCAGTAATGCACCGTTGATGTGGCCTATATTATGATCAAAATTGTATTTTTACTTACTATGTTGTTTCTCCTCCATACGATTGCAAGGAAAGCTTGATAATGTTGCTACTCCTTCGTTCTTCTCTCGTAACAACAAGGAATCAAATGCCACCAATATTCAAGAGCTCTCTTGACGGAATGTTGGAAAAAGGGAAGTTTGAAATGATACGTATCGCTGCGTAGGAGCTCCAACCGTTTCAACTGTATTTGAATATTGGCGGCATTTGATTCCTCGAAGGACGAATAGAGAAGAACGAAGGAGTAGCAACATTATCAAGCTTTACTTGCAATCTTGTGGAAGAGAAACAACACAGTGAGTAAAAATACAATTTCGACCATAATATAGGCCACATCAACGGTGCATTATTGCCCATGGTTGGACCTTTTAGAAATCTTGCATATTTTTAGAATCCACAGCGTATTTGATATTTCAACTTATCCGAGGATGTGACACTATCAAATTTCTAAATCTTAAACCAGAACAGCGGAAGATTTTAACTTCATACAGTGTTGTAGACATCCATAAACTATGGCTTTCTTGAGAATTATCTCCCGTCTCGTCGAAAAGTTTAGAAATTATGGTACAGTAAAAAACATTGCTTTCCAAACTGACCTGTGAAATGAAATTAATAGATATCGACTCATCGAAAATATATGCAGAAACACAAAGATCAAAATAAAAGATTCTTTTTGGGTCCTCCTCAAAGTATGCAGGATTTCAGCATTGCACAGCAGTTCAAGTCCTCCTCAAAGTATGTAAGAGTTCATTTCATTTCATTTTCATTTCATCGCAATCAAGCCTTAACGACAGGCGGTAGGAAACATTTAATCAAAAGTGGGCTTTTCTTATGACACATCAGTGGGTCCATTACAGGGTGTCAGATATCTGCATAACCGCGCCTTTTTAGCTCCGATATCCGTTAACCCAGCAATTTTTCGGCCATAACCGTAATCGTAAAGATTCTGCAGCAATTCGTAACCGTTAACCGCACTAAAATATGGAAAATATCCGCCAATCGCACTCAAATTTAGGCTAAATCTGCATATTTGCTTCTTTGTCCATTATTTCGCTCTTTTTTTTTATATCACAATTAAAACTCAACAAGATACAAATACAATATTCTGTGCCGTCCATAGCAGAAATAGACATGACGTCATCTGGTTCTAGCTATGAACGGCACTTGACAATTCCTTTAACAGCAATCTTATTAAGCACTTTGTGTACCATGGCACCATTCCATTTTGGCAGACGCTAGTATACGCCAGCTTAGTTTAGGTGAATTATTGTAAAACAAAAAAGGAACAAAAACAAAACAAAGAGAAAAAGCAAAAACGAAAACGAAAACAAAAACAAAACAAAAATAAAAACAAAAACAAAAACTATGCACTGGTGCAAAACTTGTGCAAAGATGGTTGGATGTGAGNCATTGCGCAGCAGTTCAAGTCCTCCTCAAAGTATGCATGATTTCAGCATTGCGCAGCAGTTCAAGTCCTCCTCAAAGTATGCAGGATTTCAGCATTGCGCAGCAGTTCAAGTCCTCCTCAAAGCATGCAGGATTTCAGCATTGCGCAGCAGTTCAAGTCCTCCTCAAAGGATGCAGGATTTCAGCATTGCGCAGCAGTTCAAGTCCTCCTCAAAGTACGCAGGATTTCAGCATTGCGCAGCAGTTCAAGTCCTCCTCAAAGTATGCAAGAGACTAACTAATCGTAACCCCGTAACCAGGCCTTAACCACACGAGCGGTAGGAAACTCTAAATCAAAAATAAGATTTCTTATGACAAATTAGTGGGTCCATTATCTGGTGTCCGATATCTGCATAACAGCGCCTTTTAGCTCCGATATCCGTTAACCCAGCAATTTTTGGCCAGAACCGTAACTGTAAAGATTCTGCAGCAATTCGTAACCGTTAACCGCACTAAAACAAGGGCGATATGACGACCTTATAGTCGCCCTGCTGTAGTTAATTTCTAATTTTTGTTTTGCAAAACTTTCCTATGTTCTCCTTGGTGGCTTCTTCTTTTCTAAATTTCTTGGTTTTGCTTTCTAAACGACATATATTTCTCAAGTTGAAATGAACTGTTGGATCGTGTGACCGACGTATCTGGGAGCAGCCATTTGCAATAACGAAAGTGAGATTCTCAGCCAACTCTTGCTCTTGAATTATTGCCAGCGTCGGAAGGAGGAATTGGTCTGTCATGCGCTGTTTCTTATTGTTTTCTCATCTACCAAGGCTTGTAACCCAGCCACTACCATACACAGAAGCGTGTCCTGACACCTCTCAATTTTCATTGGTATTGTTGTTGCGTGGGCTTTTCAAACCGAATGAAGGTAACGAACCGTGGACCTTCACATGACACGCTTATAGCTTCCTGATTGGATAAGAGACAGCGCATGACAGACCCATTCCTCCTTCCGACGCTGGCAATAATTCAAGAGCAAGAGGAGGCCGAGAACAGTCTCACTTTCGTTATTGCAAATGGCTGCTCCCAGAGACGTCGGTCACACGATCCAACAGTTCATTTCAACTTGAGAAATATATGTCGTTTAGAAAGCAAAACCAAGAAATCTACGAAAGAAGAAGCCACCAAGGAGAACATAGGTAAGTTTTGCAAACCAAAAATTAGAAATTAACTGCAACGGGGCGACTATAAGGTCGTCATATTGCCCTTGACTAAGATATGGAAAAAATCCACCAGTCGCACTCAAATTTAGGTTAAATCCGCATGTTCGCTTCCTTGTTCATTATTTCGCATCGGATACATCAAGTNAATTGAGACTATATCCTTCCTTGGAAACAGACTTTGGTCCACTTTGCCAAATGCAGTGAAACAAGCAAGCACACTTCCTATCTTTAAAAACCTGATTAGATGTTAGAAGGGCGATAACTGCAACTGTAGGCTATGCAAAACATTCCGCAGGTTGGGTATCTAACATGACATTCATAATTATGTTATTATGTTCAATGCTAATGTTTTAATGGTTGTGTAAATAGGACTTTTTCCCCCATTTATTTTATTTTTTATGTGTTTGCTAAATAGTAGGCCTGAATTAGCAGTAATTTTGCTATCTCGTATTTTAAGCCTACTTTAAAGAAAGAAATAATAATAATAATAAAAATAAAACTATGGTCGATTTGATAAAGATAATCGAACTTCGTTATGTGCCACCATCTTGTCCCCTTTAGTAGTAATCTACACGTACCTTGTATGTAGTTCTGGTATATTTCATGTAATCGTCCTTTTTTTTTTGTTCATGTCATGTATTGTAGACACAGCCCTTTGCTCTCTTGGGTGTCGTTCTAGTAGTATTGTAGAGTATTATTGTAAGTAGTGTCTCTCGTGTATTGTAAAATTTTATTCGGATATAGAAAAAAGGAAAAGATATAGGCTACCTAAGGACAAAAGGGTCACCCTACAAAAAGGGCTATCGTAACAGGGCCGCTGAGAGGGGGCATGGGACGATTTGCCCCAGGGCCTCGAGGTCTAAGGGGGCCTCATAAAGTAAGATATTCCATATGCCCGCTTCGCTCGCAAGGTACCTCATTTCGCAGTTTTGTCCCAGGGCCTCAAAACCTCTCTGCGGCCCTGTATCGTAGTGGCCAGTTCTTTTTCTCGTTTTAACGCTGACTTTTATTATTATTATTATTATTATTATTATTATTATTATTATTATTATTATCATTATTATTATCATTATTATTATAACATTCTTTAAAGTTGGTTGTTAAAAATAGCTCTACTTCAAGAACTAATAAAGACCAACTATTTACAAAAACAAAATAAATTAGAGTTCATGATAAGAAACGAAAATACCCTAAAATACCCTATTTACAAATTTTGGAACGGCACTCTCTCCAATCCATTTTTTTATGCATGACTTGAAAGAACAGACGGAGGCGGCATGACTTGACTGATGCTATTACGAGAAAACTGGAACAACCCTTGCACTAAAGTCATTCGAGCTGTTAGGTAAGGAGTACTCTAAATACAGACACCACGTCATCGCAGCAACGACGACATATTGAACTGAATAAGTACAAAACAACAACATATTGAATTGAATTAGTATTGCTCTCACTGTTGGAGCGAACAAAATCTTATCCTCCTCCGCAGTTGCGCATTTTGCGCTGCGTATTTTGGAATTTCGGAATGGAGTGAAAACATTGGGACGAGTGGAGTAAGTCTAGGTAAGGAGCATAGGTTCTTCTAAATCTTTATGTCAGTGTAACAAGGCTAATGTAAAATCTCTTGTAATTGAATGGCTTGGAAGAAACTTTAGCTACTTATCTATAATTCTACCGTTGCGTTGGTTGGACCATGGGCAATAATGCACCGTTGATGTGGCCTATATTATGATCAAGATTGTATTTTTACTTACTGTGTTGTTTCTCCTCCACAAGATTGCAAGGAAAGCTTGATAATGTTGCTACTCCTTCGTTCTTCTCTCGTAACAACAAGGAATCAAATGCCGCTAATATTCAAAAACAGTTAAACGGTCGGAGCTCCAACCGTTTCAACTGTATTTGAATATTGGCGGCATTTTGTTACGAAAGAAGAACGAAGGAATAGCAACATTATCAAGCTTTACTTGCAATCTTGTGGAAGAGAAACAACACAGTGAGTAAAAATACAATTTCGACCATAATATAGGCCACATCAACGGTGCATTATTGCCCATGGTTGGACCTTTTAGAAATCTTGCATATTTTTAGAATCCACAGCGTATTTGATCTTTCATCTTATCCGAGGATGTGACATTCTCAAATTTCTAAATCATAAACCAGAACAGCGGAACATTTTAACTTCACACAGTGTTGTAGACATCCATAAACTATGGCTTTCTTGAGAATCATTTCATGTTTCGTCAACAAGTTTAGAAATTACGATACAGTAAAAACTATTGCTTTCCAAACTGACCTGTAAATGAAAATGAATAGATATCGACTCCAAGTCCTCCTCAAAGGATGCAGGATTTCAGCATTGCGCAGCAGTTCAAGTCCTCCTCAAAGGATGCAGGATTTCAGCATTGCGCAGCAGTTCAAGTCCTCCTCAAAGTATGCATGATTTCAGCATTGCGCAGCAGTTCAAGTCCTCCTCAAAGTATGCAGGATTTCAGCATCTCGCAGTAGTTAAAGTCCTCCTCAAAGAATGCAGAATTTCAGCATTGCTCCGCAGTTCAACTCCTTCTCAAATCATGCATCATTTCAGAATTCAGCCGACGTCCAACTCCTCCCC
>REGL01000961.1:61711-74951 GCA_004194395.1 Aurelia aurita complex sp. Pacific
GGGCATTTGCACAAAAAATATTCCCGGCCCTCGGGCATCTGACCGTAGCTTTTCCCCGGCCCCCGGGCATTTGAATAGCATTTGACTAGAACAGGTGCTTTTGCTTATACAGTAACTGGGAATATGGCATTTTCTTATTGCCCGGCCCCCGGGCATTTGACCACCGATTTTTCCCCGGCCCCCGGGCATTTGAGCAAGGAATTTTTGTTGACCCCCGGGCTGCCCGGGGGGGGGGATGGTCAGGGTAGGAATTGAATGAGACATTACCTGCAGCAAATAATGTTTTTATTCATTTTGTAGAATTTTTGAATGTGAACTACAGTGATAGAAGCCCTGATGTCAGTCAATCAATTGTTTCATATAAAAATGAATAAAAGTACTGCTTGAAAGTCAAGAGTTTAGGGGGTCCTCAGCCTGGGTCCAGTGGGCCTAGCCTCACTACACAAGGACCCTCAACTTACGCTCATCTAATTGAATTGAACTGATGTTGTTGTTGTCGCTCCAGTTGAGGGCCTTATGGACAAACTCTTCTCAAAATGGCAAAAAAATTCTCGCCAGGAACACATTTGTTCCTGGACCAATCAGGATGCAAGACTTGAAATAACTTGATGGGTTTGGCTGATTCTTCTTCAATTCAAACTTCCCGCCAAAGGCAAACAAAAGCGTCCGAACAACACGTTCAACTGAACTGCTGCAACGATCAAAATCTCAAAGTAACAAGCGAATTTACAAGATCTTTCGCGCCCCCAAATAAACAAAATAGCACTTATAGGTAAGAGTTTTTTGCTTTAATAGCTTGAAGAAACATTCATCTAAGTACTGATAGCTTGTTTTGCAGTGCCACTTTTTGCGGCGATTTAAGGTTGGTGGTTTTGAGAAAAAATAGCAGATCATTTAGGCCATGGCCGTTTCTGGAAGCGTATGTCCATGAGTCGTAGTTATAGCGTCCATCAGGCTATCAATAGCGATAACCTACGAACATATAATCAGTCTACAGTGGGCCCATGGGTAAATGTGCAACTGTGCTTAATGCTGGCAGAAAAGTCTAGTCAGAAAATATTCAGACGTTTAGAAACTTGTTGCTTACAAAAATTTAGTTTATGCCAAAATTCAAAATTTAGTTTTCTGATATTTCTTGTATCATACCGAAGTATAGTAGTAAGAAAGTATAGTAGGATGTAGATGTAAACATGTTTTGTATCATTTTAAATGAATATAAAAAAATACCTAAGTTGTGGTCTTTGTATCTATAGTAGCTTTCGGACTGAAAATTGCATTTCTGCAACCCTTTAAATATCTTTACTGGGTGTGTCAGAAATGATGTGGGACATTTGACAAGTCTTATTGATGTAGTTTCAATGGCAAATTCATTTCTTTCAACATTTGGTGCCTAGGAACAAGGTAAAGTTAAATGCAAAAATTTGTTGATTGAAATCAGACTTTCCACCGGACCCATTCCATAATTGCGAGTGATTTTCAAGAAATAGTATTTGGCAAGATTCCTAAAATGAGCATTCAATTAGCTGCACATTGATTCACATGTGCTGTGTGCCAACTCATGTACCATGACAAATAGCTGTTTCTCTACCATTCATTCTGTGTCCCTCTAGGGGAATGATCATTCATTTAAATTTCATTGCTGGGAAGCAAAAAGTCCTCAATGTATATCACAAAATCACGGATAACTATTGAAGGAAATGCCCAGTTTTACCCGCGGTTTTACTAAACCAAATTTTTATAGCTAATTTGACCCTACTTTTTTCAAAAAACCTGATCTGACTTGTTTTCCAACAAACTATGGCTCATTAAGCATCTTGGCTTGTTTACTCTCCTATACATTTATAGTTTTAACTGCCTTTTTTCTGTCTTTCAGACTGCAGGAGGTATCATTGGAAAGGTGGGTTATTGATCCTTCTAGTTTTACTTTTGATGAAGGTTATCTTAATTTTGACACAGTGGAAGGTTTTTATCTAGACTTACAACAAGAGCCCAGTGTCTTGCTATAAACAACAGTATTCCATCACTGTGTAACAACAACTCGTGCACAAACTGTTAAAAAGCCAGGACAACCAATTTCGTGAATTTTGAAAATGTTGCAAAGAATGCAAAGCAAGAAGTTTCCAAGCATCAGTTTGGGCAGAAAGGCTAATGCGAAGGATCTTGAGACAAAACAGTCTCTGAAAATCTTTTAACTTAAAGATAGATTTCTTGAAGGTGAAGTTGCAGTTTTTAGCGCCAAGGGGGGTGGGATCGCAGAAGTAGAATATGCCTAATCGAGTACGTGATCGAACCCTGTCCGCCTGACTGTTCTGGCTGCAAAGTCAGTGGATTACACAACTGCGCCACAACACCTTCAAAAACCAGGACAACCAATTTTGTGAATGAATAACATTGATAATGCCCTCCTTCCTCCATTACTTTTTAACATGAAAGGGAAAAAATGCTTGAGAATGCCTAATATTTTTCATAATGTCTCTGAGTTTGTTTGGCAAAATGTTTCAAAAATGTTTGAATTTTAGGATGGATTTATTATTGATAGCACTGATAATATTCCTTAAAACTAAACATATACATACAAATTATAAGTTACAATTTACGAATACGTGATGAAGAAATGATGAAATTTTAAAATGAATACAAACTGTTGATATACGAAGGGAAGGAAGTGGCGTGTTTTTTCTCAGTCAAAATGTTCTGTCTTTAAGATTTACGTAATCATCACAGTAGATTGATCTTTGTGCCTCACCAGACAGACTCTCATCACTGTATAAAATAAGTTGCAATAGGCTTTTGTTCCAAACAGAATATCCATTGTGATGTGAAGTACAGTATTAACATGTTTACCGCTGCCCTGCGTTGGATAGAAAACCAGTCTGTCTTCCTTCTCGATGTAATTTGTCATTATTATTACTGCATTGCCCTTATTGTATCTTCCATTATATTCTTACGCTTATTATTGTTTGGTTGCAGGGAGGACAGAACATAAAGAGGCTGAGGAGTGAGGTTTGAATTTGTTCATTCTATTCATTCTAGACCTATTGTGTATCCATTTTGATTAACCTCTCTACTATACACAGTTTTGTTAGAAATTCCAGCTTTCCTACTGTTATGTGGTGCCTTCCCAATTGTATTCTGCAGTTTTCAACAATGAAGTGAAATTGGAGATTGTAAGATCATTCGGTGCTATTTGGCCCTGCTTTGATAAGATCAACGTTGATTAAGCAATGTGAAATTCTAACTTTACTTGTTAAAAGTCTATTTCAGATCAGATATTATGTGGTATTTACGATAACACCAAGTTGATGATTTTATTCACTGATATTTTCACGTGACATCTAATTTCAGACAGAGTTTATAATTGCTTTGTTCATGTTTCAAATACATAAAATTGGTGCTTATAACTTAACACTGACTGCTTTTTCGTTTTTTATCATATGAGGGGTTTTAAAAGATACATTCTGTCAAAGAAAATCCTTGGTGCTATCAGTCAATCTCCACGTGCTTTTATTCTGTATTTTGCAAAGAATTCCAAAACATATAATTCATTTTTATCACAAAATGTTGTGTGTGTCTTTACTGTTTAAAATAGTGCTCAATGCCATGAAGGCAGAGCGAATTATAACAGGATTGAGACAAAAAGAAAGATTACATTCTTTGCTGTTACTCAGAGTTTCACGCTATACGACGATCACCAGATAACTGAATAATCTACTCAATTTTTGTGCATTTATACATTGAATGTTGCAATACTATCTAATTAGTTTCAAAGAGACCCCACGTAAAAAATGGTTACAAGATTATGTCATCGCAACATTCAAGTATATGAATGCACAGAAATTGAGTAGAGTTTTCAGTTGTCTGATGATCGCCGTATAGCGTGAAACTCTGAGTAACAACAAAGGATGTAATCTTTCTTTTTGTCTCAATCCTGTTATAATTCATTTTTATCAAATTTGTGATTGATTTAATAATCGATCGCAAAATCCCAAAGTCTCATTGACCCCTAACGCTGGCCCTTTACCGCCATGGGGGCTAAAGGTAACTAAACAAGGGCCAATGAAATCTAGCCCGACAAGGTATATCTTTGAATTCCTTTTTGAATGTTATACAGTTGTGTAAAGGAGCATACGGATGGGTCAAATACTAAATCCAAATTTACAGGTTCCGTGGAAATTCAGGTGTATTAGGTACAGGATTACGGCAACAAAGCTGTGATGGATGTGATGATCAAGATGGCGGTGAACGTGACGAAACAGAAACAGCAAAATCATAAGCGACCATGAAACACTTTATTCAGAGCTCTACCAGCCAATCAAGTTAGGTGTCCTCTCGGCAACTAAGGTAGCCTTGATAGTTTTCTGCACTTCCCCTAGTTTGACTTTGTGACTAGGCCCATTACAGACGTATGCAAGAATGAGCGTGAAGATACTTTGAAATTATATCACATGACCCATCCGTGTACACCTTTAAGGAGCTTGCCGTAAATCCTCGAGTAAGCCCCCAAACTTCTAATATGCCCCCTTTTGAGTAAGCTCGCATCTCATGGCTAATTTTGATAAATAATCCCCCCCCCCTCGAATAAGCCCCCTCTCATCCAAAAAGATACGTTTACAAATGCCCCTCGGGGCTTATTAGAGGATTTGCTATACAATAAAAACTCGCATATCCGAACCTACATTTTTCAAACGAAGCTGTATGGGTTGTCATGTAACGGTTCCTGAAATCAAGCTGAAGGTTCTTAAATTTTGTCAAGAAAGGTGTTTCCGATGATGTTTCTTTGTTTTCTGTCTTTAAGATACCTTTGTTTAAAATCAAAATAATGTGATAGAGAATGGAACACCAGCATTGTTATGGAATCAGACTTGTTTGGGCCTATTAGATGACTTAGGGGCATATTTATTTTTCATTTTGCACAATCATGAATTTAATGCTTTGGATTTGGCACAGCTGAAAACTTGGTCAAAGCATTTGTTCTTCACAATGAGAACCTATGAGAAAAAACCAGGGTGAAAATGTTTATACATCTGAGTAAGTGTTGAAGACTTCAGCCTGTAGAAAGGTTCGAGGAAACATAGGGCTCAAATCTTCAAAAAGGTTGGTGTGAGATTCTATTACAATTTTCTTTTAAATATATGGCTTGGAATGAACTTAGGGTTTTTTGTTGTAAATCTGCCGTGGAAATTCATTGATATCTTGATTAGTTTCAAAATGGCGGCATATATCAAATTTGAGGCTATGACGTCATCAAATTTCTAAATGCTAAACCAGAAAAGCTGCAGATTTCTGTTTGCCGCCATATTGTTGACCGTCATAAACTATGGTTTTCTTGAAGATTATATCATTTTCCCCCTATTGGTTTAGGGTTTACGATGATTTAAAGTTTTTCAAAAATGATTAAATTGCCGCCATTTTGAAAAAAATCAAGATATCAAAAAATTTCCACGGCAGACTTACAGCAAAGTACCATAAGTTCCTTTCAAGCCATCCAATTCAAAGAAAACTGCAAAAGAATTTTACACCCACCTTTTTAGAGATTTGAGAGATTTGAGCCTTACGCTGTTCGAGGAAGGTTCTTATATGCGAGTTTTTACTGTACGAGTTTTATTGACCAACATTCAACGGCCCTTGATTGAGTGAACTTGATATCTCATGAAAATATGATGTGATTTACAGGCCTCATTATTAATGTGTGTGACCACGCGAGCACCACTCACAGGCACAATATATGACCACACATTAGTGCCTGGCAGTTTTACTATACTCAGAGCATTTTGATTGCACTCACATTTTCCCCAGCCATTCGCTCGCTGGCACAGAATACTTTTAATGAGGCCTGGACTGATTGAAGCATTATTCTTTTGCAGCTGAAAGATTTCTTCTTTAATTGTCTAATTGAATTTATATCTCTTTCCTTTCCATCTCCCGTCGCCCGTCATCAATCCCTGATTAAATTGAAACCCTGGTTGGATACCCTTCCTTCATCGATGTCCACCTGATTTGATCTCTGGCCCTCCCTTCCAACCCATTAGTACAGCGCATCTGTCACTGTTCCCGACTCCAGTTCGCCAGAGCGGTAGGTCCCAGTTCCCTGGGTATTTTTACCCTTCCATATGATTATTATTATTTATATTGTTGGGTTCATAAGGATTATTTTTATATTTATACATATTTTTATTTTGATATAGGAGAATGTAAATAGATGTTGATAGTTAGTATTATTTAGCTTTTCCGTATGTTATCAACTATCTCAAGAAAAGCTTTTTTACGTTTTAAGGCTTGGAAACGGTTCCTCGCGTATGCAGGGTAGACGGAAAGTTTCTGACCCATGTCTTTGGAAAACGCAATAATATGCAGTAGTAGAACAGAAATACAGAGTATCACTCCATTTGATATTCATACAAAATACATTTCAGAACGGTAATATAGCCTGGAGATTATAAAACTGAGTTTACTAAATACATTTACTGATACTGCAATAGACCTTTTAGCTATTCTCAAATAGAATCTGAATCGAACGATGTTTTGCTACATTTTGTAGAATTTTCGAATGTGCACAATGATGATAGAAGCTCTAATGCCACTCAATCGAACGTCGCATATAAAAATGTATAAAAATAACGTTCGATCCAGGCTCTTTTGAAGAATAGCTAAAAGGTCTATTGATATTTTGTTTAAACCCATTTAAGTCAATATTGTACAGAAAATACCTCTCGTGAATTCGTTCATTTGAACGTCACACATTTCATGTCCAGGACACAGATTAGTTCTCAGACACTTCATATATTTGAAAACTGATATTTTTTAAAAGTACATTATGTTCTAAACAGTCTGTAACATGTCCTGTAAATCGCTGATAAAAATTGGTAATAGCGAGAGCTGTTGCTTAAGTAAAATGTTTCATGACGAATTTAAATTATTACAAGTATCAACCCTGATGCTGCCATTAATTTGCAACATGTCCAAAAACCAAGCATATCGAAAATTGATTCAAGTTTGATTGAGCTGCAGCATCAAAATGTTGTCGAAAAGTTAAAAGCATGGTTCATCTTCTTCAAAAATTGTACGGCTTTCCTCGATGTCCTTGATTGGTTCGCAAAACCACCATTGAGCCACTATGGGGGGAGGGGAGATCGGAAACTTTCCGTCCACCTTGCTTACTCCTTATTATCGGCCTTAGGCACAGAAAATACGTCCGTGCCTTGGTAGTGTTAGTTGGGCCTATTACTGCACTATTTCTGATTAATAACGACAACTTTTCCACTCATTTCGCCACCAGTATGTGGAAAGATCCATATATCCCAGTTTGTAACAGAAATATTTTTACAAAAACTTATTAGTGCAATTTGTGAAAATTCAGTATTTTGGATGTACCAAGAGCTTTCGGAGAATGAAGTCATTTTTTCTTCCTTTTACTGATGGTTTCCAAATATCCGCCGACTATGTGTACAACGCCTGCCATATAAAAAGGGTTTAACTACCCAACAGTTAATTTCATGGAATTTCACTTGAAATATTGAGGAAGTATTTCATCTTTTCAAGATAAAAGCGCCAAAGTGGACGCTTTTTTATGTTTGATTTTGCATTTTTGAGTCCATAAAATCGTTCTGCGTACAAATTTCTCACAGAAACCTATTTTCACATTCGTATTTGTCTATATTTCGAAATTATGGCGATGCAAAGAGTTCGAATTCTTAAGGACTTTGACCATGAAATCAAAGCTTAGACAAGAAAGTCTGTAAGATTTGCAAAGGGCATTGCTCCACAAAGGCTTGCAACAAGATTGGATCTCCTTGTAGCTCTTTTTACTGTCGCTCCTAAACTGAAGTTGTTACTTGATTTTGTTCCACAGGATCTTGTCAATAGGAGCAGGAGAAGAAAATGCTATTGCAATCCTTAAAGAGTGCTTTCCACAGATGGGAGAGGTATGTAGACTGACTACACCATCGTATTTATCGCTATTGATCCTCTACGGGCAATTCTGCTTCTTTCACAAACATTCAATCAGATGAATATCTAAAAAAAACGCTACCTCACTTTCACCTATGCTTGCGTTTTTAATCCTACGAACTCCCCTATTTTGCAAAAACTATACACCAAATAAAGGCATAGGAGTTCGAACTCCAGAAAATCTCTGTCTCGTTTATCATATCATATCTTAAGCTGAATTTGCACTTGAGGCGCCGTTCTTGACGCTCTTTGGACCTACAAAGTGCGGCAAAACGGCGAAGTTGGATTGATCTGGCTTTGCTACGTGCGCCGCATCGAAAGATCGCCTCAAGTGTAAATTCGGCCTTTGTCTCTTATTAGTAGTGTAAAGTTAATTTCATCTGTAAATAGTTGGTTAATTTGTGATGTTGTGTGTGGAGGCAACTCGATAACGTTATGTTTCTTTGCCTCCACCTCAACAATAATTAAATTTGAGTTTTGTTTCTTGTATTTTAAATTTTAATGATATAGAAAAAAAAATATCATATCTTTCATTTTAGATGAATTAACAGTTGCAACCGGTAGACTTTTTTGATACACTGTACAGCTGTCTTCATCACCCGATAAAACGTTGGTGACAGTGGCCTGTACACAAATACATATTGTAAAATAGAATGTTGCTTTAGCAATCTGTGATCTCCCTATAGGCACCTTACTCTGGATTGAACAAGCAACTCGCCCAAGGACAGTTTGAAATCAATTTCTTGATCCATTCAAGTCAAGCTGGTAGTGTCATTGGAACAGGCGGATCAAAGATCAAGGAGCTGAGAGAGGTATGTAACTGAACCTTTCACTTTAAAGAATGCTTGTCAGCCGTCATGCTTTGCTAGTTTGGTCGAAGGAGAAACACCATTTTAATATCATACTGAAATCAACTGCATGCTAAATCCAAGTCAGTCTGGCTCTGGGAATGCATTAGAATTGAAATTAAAATTAGGAATCCTTCCTGTTGTCTTTCCTCGAAATTGCATTTGTCAGCCAGTTGAGTTCTTACATGTGTGATTTACTTGTAAACTTTCTGGGTTACCCAAGTTGTACCTGACTCCAGAATATTCTTCGCACTGATGGTTTGGATGATGCCCTAATTCTACCATGAATGAAAAGTTTACGAAACCTGGACAGCAACATCAGCCAGGAAGCCATCTTGTATCTTGGGAACCAAGTAGTGTTTCTGATACGCAAACTTTCCATTTATTCAAGGCCAAGTTGAAACTTCCCTTCTTCACTTAAATGCATGAGAAACATCTTTCTTCTTTGAAAACTAAATCTGAAACGATTTTTACTTCGGAGACTTTGATTTAATGTACAAAACGAGATGATGATGATGATGATGATGATATTTATTCATGAAACATATCAGTTAAAACTGACTACATATGGTTTCATGCGCTCCAGAAGAAGCAACGCTTATCGAGTGTGAGGCGCTTACAACTTAACAGAACGGTATAAAACGCTAACAAAAACGGAGAGAAGAAGGATTTACAAGTTGTGCAGTTAAAAAGGAAAGCTTCATAGCCTCTTAAGGGAGTTAAATTGGGACGAAAGCAAAGAACCTATTGTAGCCGATTTCTGAAGCAGACGCAACACTGCGTTGCAGTTGCAGTCATGGTTTTTTAAATCCCAAATATTGCATGTATGACGAGGCTGCACGATGTAGCCTAATCGTGAGAGAAGCTTCATACATAGTTGAATTGAATTAAGCAAAATTCATACATTGATGCTTTGTTTTCTTTCTTTCATTTTAGAAGTCAGGATGTCAAATCAAGGTGAGTATTGTAGTTTAAAGCCTATACTGACTACATGAATCTCAGTTTTCTGATTGAATTGGATGATAGTTGTGGCTTAAAACAGCTTCAAACAGAGACTAATTAGGCCAAATTCGCTGCATTTAGGTCGCATCCAATCAAATCTGGACTTTCTTAATATGGTCAGAACACTCGCTATTCTTATTCTTAGCGTTTGATTGGTTAATTAGATCAAAGTTCGACTTTTCTCAGCGAAGCGTCGTTGGAAGCGACGGCCGATTTTTCATTTGAAAGTTGAAGGATAGAAGATATTCAAACTTGCTTCAGGTCTTTCGTAGAATTTTAGTCCGTGTTTAGAATCTGTTTGGTCACGGGTCCTTGTGTGAGAGAAATTCTTAACCCTATAGTGGTTGGGCTATCTGACACGTCCTATTTTGGTTGGGGGGGCAAAAAAGCCCCCCTTTACTTAACTCTTGACTGGAAATAGATAGAGCAACGAAAATTGGTGCACTAATAGCCCCAGGCATGTACTTTATGAAAATATAAAAATTAACCTAGAATTAGTCGCCAATATTGCTTGCGTCAGCATTTTTCTTTGTGTGGTCAACAAAAGTGGCCAAATCGGTCAAAATCTGGAAAAATGTGATAAAATGTAATTTGGAGCATAATTTCCATCCAAACATGAAAATTATGATAGATTACATCAAAGAGCACTACCATACACAATATCTTTGCAAAATATTGCAATTTTGCTACTTTTTTCGCGAAAATTAAAATTTGAGAATTAGCGATTTTGACAGAGTCAGGTCCGGAAAATTGTCTCCCTCCCCCTCATTTTTCAAAATATTTTCATAAAACTTCTTGAGTCGTTGCATAAGTAGCAGCAAAAAGTCAGAAA
The DNA here is from genome assembly GCA_004194395.1 of Aurelia aurita complex sp. Pacific. NCBI lineage: Eukaryota > Metazoa > Cnidaria > Scyphozoa > Semaeostomeae > Ulmaridae > Aurelia > Aurelia aurita complex sp. Pacific. The sequence goes on from REGL01000961.1 coordinate 72,341, forward strand.
GTTTCAGGGCCGTAATTGTTCTCCTGGCAGAGTTATAACAAAAAGTCCAGTAGGGGGGGGGCAAATTTGCCCCCCCCCCCAACCAAAATAGGGTTAAATCAGATTAAAAACATTGAACGAATAACAAGGAGTCAGGTCGTCAGTGGATCTGATAGCAGAACAGAAATAGTTCTTTTGCAATGAAGATTTGTAAACTAATGAGTTTGCAAAAACAGAATTCCCTTCTGATTGGTACCATAAATTGTGCACTCGGCCGAGATGATTCAATCTTCAGTTGCAATCCGACATTTTTCGCATCGATTTTCATCTACATTATACTTGTCTCGATAGCTGAAGCAAGAATTTTTGACATCGATCTATTGAAATGATGTATGCAATTTTCTAAGGTGCAATTTGCTTTTGCTACATCAGTAGCAATTTCGCTTCAGTTGTTTGTTTCCAAAAGTGGCATTTAACAACAATTTTTCAACTCCATTTAAATCCAGTTTTATTGTCAACAAATCTTTTGAAGTTTTTCTATTGAAGTAAGCTATGGTCTATCTCAAATTAAATGCCATGTGAACTGTCTGCGAATAAATACAAATGAATTGTTTTCCGTAATTAATTGTGCATTTTCGCAAATCTCGCGTGACATCTGATTTGTGACAGACTTTGATTTTCTTTATCAACAGATCTTTTCAGAATGCCTCCCAAGATCAACAGAGAGAGTTGTCGCCATCGCAGGTATGTATTGCTTCTGAGGAAAAGTTTGGTTGCCCTGCCGTGCCGTCAAAACTGCATAATTGAGAGCGCTGCGCTTTTTATACACTGGTTGATAATCATGGTTATTCAAGTATAGAGCAGGGCGAGGGGTAACAATAATAATGAATCTGCAGATGAAAATTAGGAGGTTATTATTGATTTAAGGATGTGCAACAGGCCTAAAGTAGGAAGCTAAAACGTAGCTGCTTTACGAAGATACGACTGCATTGCTGCCACGTGAAACATTATTGCCAAATTATGAATTTTCAATTCCTTTCTTGTGTGTTTTCATCCGTACAGCAACCCATTTGTTTTCACTGTATCTTGGTATGTATCTTGAGGTCACTCTACTCTGTTCAGCTATCTGACGTAAACTTGACTCTCATTAGTACGATCGTTCTCCAAACTTTGATTCAGTGGATTAATATGGTTCGATTGGTTAAGTTTGAAGGAATTTCTGTAGAGACTGGCCGAGGGTTCCACCGGTAACTTTTGGTCTTGAAAGTATGGACTTGTGGAGTCACAATAGTTACTTACCATTCAGCAGGTAAGCAAGCTATTTTCTACGTATCACTATGTGCTCAACATAGTTCGTGTTGCGTTCCATTTCTGAGGAATGACACTTACGAATAATGGGCCTTGGTGATTTGGTCATGATTTCATTAATGAATGCACGAAATAGGGACAGGTTTCCTCCTGTTTTTATCATGGTCCCCCGTTGAGCAAGGCTTATCGCAGAGACAAAAGGACTTGGGTAATCGTTCTAGACCCGCCCTCTCGCTGCTATCTTGTCCGCAATGCACTAGTCAAATCGATACACGAATCTCACCCCCAGTTCACCCCCGGGCATTTGATTACGTTTCGTTCTCAGTGGTCGGCCCCTTGGCCAGCAAGCCCCATCATATACCCCGGCGTTGCAGGCTTTGATTTGCCATTCATACATAGTTCTAATGGCCCTGTAAGCTTAAAATCCTTCGATGTGATTCTTTATGTCGGTTCAACTGCCCCCACAATGGGATCGTATACGTGATCAAATGCCCGGGGGTGGCCCAAGGGGAGGGTAATACCCAGGCGTCGATTTTTAATTCGATAGTTTTCTTAAGATCATAAATACCTTTTCAGGAAACGCAGATGAAATCGTCCGTGCAATGCAACACATCCTTGAAACCATGTCTAACGTGAGTGAGAATTAAAGGGTATACTACAGCATTTCTATCTTTGACGATTTATGCTTCGGAAGAAATTCGAAACTTTTGAAAATTGTTTACGGTAAAAGCTCTATTTAGCCCCATATCTGTTAAGCCACCCTCTGTAATATACCCCTTCCTTCTAAAGAGAATTTTAAACAAGCCCCCTCTCTATTAGGCCCCCCCCCCACCTATATCAAATGGCAGTCCCATCTCTTTTAGGTCTCCCTCTGGTGTCTTTGAATTTAAATAAGGCCCCCGGGGGCTTAAAGTCCGGGATTGGAACAATTGTTCATAAAATGAACCCATTTCTCCTTCGACCTGAACGAGGCTGTTTTCTTATAGAACTCTCAAGTAATTTCCGACGTCACAATCGAACCTCCAAACCGAGGCTAGCCATTTTATCGCGTTTTCAAAATGGCGACGAAATTGGGCCTAACTTACGAAAAATGTCGTACGAATTTACAACAGAAAAAGACATCAAAACCCGGAAAAAACCTACAAGCGATGCTTAGCAGTTGGTAAGGTTGCTTTTTGACATTAATTGTAGAAACCCCGGACTTGTTCTTTAACAGAGCCTTTACGGTAAGCATGATATATTGAGTATAGCCCGTTATCAGGCAATGTAGGTTTGAATTGCCGGCAGAGTTTCTTATTTGTGGGATCGTACTGTTTGCAACGAC
>REGL01000962.1:2456-18980 GCA_004194395.1 Aurelia aurita complex sp. Pacific
GGGGAGGGCAAATTGATTTCTGCCCATATTTTGCGAAAATTGACCAATCAGCTAACTTCATGGAATGACGAAAACCACGAAAACACTGTAGTGCGCATGACAATAAGGATCTGAGAGGGGCAGAAAAAACTTTGCCCAGAAACATGGAGACAAAGAGAAAGTAGGTCAAAGAAATCGCAGCGTCTCTGATAGCCTCAAAGAGAAGCCGATTCTATCAATATCGATAGACATTAGACGTCACTTATCAATAGAAACAACGACGCCACGCCCACACCTTTGATAGGGCTCACACAACAAGTTCCAATACAGTGCCGATGTTTTATTCGAATCAAACACAAAATTATTTGTTGATTTTGTGATGATTTTTTACTTTTCTTTGAGATTTGCTGGTGGGGCACTGCCCCAAGTGCCCTATAGCAACAGCCGCCACTGATCCTTGCCCTTTTCGTCGATTGCAAGGATCTTTTCAACTAGTCCAGTCAAGTTGTGGTATAAGCTCAAACAAATTGCAACAGAAATGGAAACATGCTAAAAAGATTACAAAATGCATGTACAACTTGCACAAAAAAGTCCTAAAAAATTATTGAAGTGGAACATTGGGGAATTACGATGCCACTTAAGGTGGTACATCAGCAAAATTTCGAGATGTTAGGAATGCTGCAAAACATAGCTCCTTGCATTAAAGAGCCAAGTTAGATGTTTTTAGAGTCGCCTAGTAACTTTACAATGGTTAAGCCTCTCTTCTATCAACAAAATGATTTTCACTTCTGACAGAATCTTGATGTTTGCACTATCGAGCGTAATTACTCCACTTAAGTTTGTGACCATTGTTTTTTAATCCAAACCAAATATCAAACCAAACCAAACCAAATCAAGCCAAAGTATCTAAATATCTAAAAACGAAAAAACGGCAGTCCAACTAAGTCATTTAAGATTACTGTCCTCCATGTCTTCAATATCTGCCTGCATGGCGTTTTCGCAGCTCACTCCGCGACATTCTCCGCAACCCGGTGTACGTTTCAAGCCATTCTTTCTGCAACTGCATCGAAGATTTGAGTATCCCTTTTTGCAGTTGCAGCTGATCAATTTGAGGACCTCTTCCAGTGCGTATGGAAGATCAGTTTGCAAAGGCATCATTTTCTCATTTTCAATGATCCAGCCCCATTTTGTAGGATTCACATCTCTATTTTTCCACTGCATCACTTGGGCGAAAACTCAATAACTGTGATACTTCGCAGCCGAAGACGTTGGTGGAAGTACCTGAGGGCTGATTACAGATTTACCAGAAACAGCTTTATCGCAGAAAATACTATAACGCAAGGCAGCCAGTCCTTCACCTTCCTTTCCTCTATAGAGGCAAACGAGAGCATGTTCACCTGCAGAAGCAATTTCCTCGGAGGTAGCGAGGTCATTCTGGAAAACTAATGCCTGTCGTCGCAAATGATCATTTTGTTGGAATAACTTCAACGATAATCCTTTGCCAATGCCATATAAGCTAGAGGTTGTGTCACATCCAAGAATGGCATGTAGGAACAAAATGTTATTGCATATATCTCTGCCTAACGATTCCTTGCAACACGTAATGTCCCAGACATTTACACATCTAGCATTCTGCTTGGGCTCAGAGTAGAAGTAGAATCTTTGTTTGCGTGGTAAAGGAGCAAAACTAACAAATCTGTGTATTCGCCAATCACCGCCGTCTCTGCTTCCACTGAGACCTCTATCCCTTTTTGAACAATGAGGAGATCTGCATCAGCATCAGCATGGTAGACATCACACCCCTCGCCTTTCAACTTTGCTGCAAGCATATTGATAAATCTTCGCTTGTTTTCTTTGTTTGCAAGAAAGATTTCTTTCCTCAGGGTCAGCAGCATATCTTCTTGGAATTTCACCGTTTTTCCAGACGACAAGCCAACTCTTCGTTCATGGGTCATGTCCTTAGGGGAAGGACCAGCGGTATACCCATCAAAAACTATGACTGCTTTGGTATACTTCCTTTTCGCATATGCCAAATAACTATCGATAATAGAGGCATACGATGTTCCGCGCTTCCAAGAAATTTGTTGCAGCAGAGAACCCCCATCTAAGACGTACTTTACCGGCTGCGATGGTATTTCATTCTCTGTGTCCACCAATTTTCTGATGGCACTCGCCAGCACTGGCTTGTTAGCTTTTCTCAGAAGGCCATTTGTTTCAAATAAAGATGATGGGACAGAGCAAAGCTGGTAATTGAAAAGCCTTGATGTATCTTCACTGGCGTAACTTTTAACAGCAACAAGTCTTTGAAATAACAGCTGGGGATCTACATGCATGTCTCCATCTGTTGCTTTTGGTTACCTACTTGCATCAAGCGTAATGGCCTGGCTCGCTCTTTTGAACACGAAATGTTGCCACTGTTTTTACGATCCTCATCTCCTCTTCCTTGATATCCTCATTCTTTTGCTCGTTATAGAACTTCTGTAGAATCTTTGCAGCTAAGGGTCACATTGTTACAACGTCAGGTCTTCCATCTAGCTCAGTAAAAATAGCATCATCTCCGAAACGTTCCTTGATTCTCTTCTTCATGTAAACAGCACTGTATGGACTAATTTCAGATACCTGAAGGAACTCTGCCGTTTTTTCAACTAAATCTCTAACAGCAAGCTGTTCCTCGTCATTTTGTTCAAAAAATTCCATAACCTTTTCAAAGGCATCATTTCACACTTCTTCCAGTGGTCTGCCACGCTTCGTCTTCTTTTAAGGTGCTGTGCCTTCCTGGTTGGATGTAAAAACCAAAGGGATTTCTTTTTTTGTCCTGAAGTTTACACTGCACTTTTGGTGGTACGAAGCATCTGCAGCGTGCAGATCGATGGCCAATTCAATTCTTTCAGAAACTTTTCTTGCCCACTCATCATTTCTTTAACTGCATATTTCGGACACTGTATTCTGAAATTCAAAGGTCATCACGGGTACGAGAACAAAATCCTTCTTTTTGCCTTGGTAGTGGTCCCCCTCGCCACAAAACAGACAGTGCTCTTTGAAGTCAAATGTCTGAGCTTCGGATCGAAGTAAGCGCTTGCCTCTAGTTTGAGAAGTGTCTCTCGTAGCCGCTGCTATATTCTGGGGTTTTGTGACATTTGCACGACAAATTTTGTGAACTGATTGGCCAGCTGTAACATTAATCATGTCACCGCGTACTTTACTTGCATTGTTGATTCCATCTGCACCTTTGCAGAGTACTTTCCGAAATAAAGTACACATCAAACGTAATCAATTTTGGCTATAGAAACAAGTAACCACAAAGTTAAATAAGTATTTTATATTTTAAGAGTGAGTGGTTGTCTTGCTAGTTTTAATCGAACACTGCAAAGAATTATTGTAAATCCATAGTCCCCATACACCTTTTCGAATTTGATTTATTTGTTAAAATCTATGAAAAAAAATTTAAGGTAAAACCACCTTAATCCAGGTCGCAATTTGGAGACTTTCCATTTCTAGAATTTCTTAGGATTTTTGATATGTTTTAAAGCATAGTTTATTTAGCAAAAAACACTTCATTTCGTTTCTGTTGCAATTAGTTTGAGGTTCTACCATTTTTGACCTTAGATTGACTGGACTAAACCTCGGTCTCGTCCTTGTGGACAGAGAGGATATTACGTGCAACTTTCAAGCAATCTTTATCGCAAAAGACATGCGCATGTGCTTTGTCATAGACTCTGCCACCATGGTCGCTCTTTAAACAGTGGTACAGTCACTAAGATAGATTACATACAAGGTGAGTCCTGCACATTTTTTAGACATCTTAAAGTCTGCAGCTCTCAAAGCATTAATCACATTCCTAAATCATTCAACTAATAAATTCATAACATCTGGATAGCTAACACATAAACTTAGATAAGAACGTTTAATGTTTTAAAATCGGTCAGATCATTCTCAAAGTTAATTCTCATAAAAATGCTTCATCTAAAAATCCTCCAGAAAAGGCCTAAAATCCTTGATCAAATTTGCTAGCAATCTTCGATCATGAAAACTGAAGTCTGAAGTCTTGACTCCTAATAACAACTGGATATCATTGTGCTCGTCCAACAACTCCTCTTCCTTTTCCCCGTACCCCAAAAACAAAGTGTACAACTTTCCAGCTCGTTGAGTTCGCTTCTGTTTCTTGCAGAAGAGCACAACTCTGAATCCGTTAGCCATTTTAAATTTATTTGTTCTCGAGAAAACCTGATCACGTGTAAGTGGTGATCACCACAAGAGTTCTCAATTTTCATTGGCTAAGAAACAAGATCTGTTTTTAGCTTGCCCAGCTCCCTGCATATGCAGGCCTGGAGGTGGCTATTTATCTCTGTCAACTAACTTTAAAGGCTTTTGTGATTTTGTTCGTTTCTTCAACATCTTTTATTTGTTTTACTATATCCTCGCCAAATAAGTGTGAGAAGTGAACAAGTTCTGTAGTTGGCGAATATAGAGTTTGATACCCAGGTTTTAGAGCATTCTTCATTGACATCTTTGTGAGAGATCACCGATAAGATGTCCCAGCAAAGCGATTTAATCCTAGAACATCAAAATCTGATTGTTGATTTTGCTTTTGTCATTAAATTTTTCGACATTTTCAACATAAAATCTGCCATTTGCAGAGTAATGCAGGCCACTGTCGTTAGTGTCTGCTGCATGTTGCTCAAACGCAAATCTGCTTGTTTCTTCTCCCATTTTAAATTTTCCGAAGCCCCTTTGTTCACTTTTGTTGGGTGCAGCTTTTTACAATTTTTTTTGTCATTTGTATTTTCAAGAATGCTTTTAATTTTCTCAGTTTTTAGCTGCTTCCCACAGCGGTTTTCAACAAATTCCGCTATTTTTTCATTTACATTGTTAATGATTTCATCAGCCACTTCAAAGCCCTCGGCTATTTCATCAAGGAACTTGTTCTCTTTATTTTTTCCCGTTTCTGGGTGCTCATCTTTATCCTGCTCAAGGTATTCTGCGTTAGCATGGATACTTATGGTATCATTGTCACCACTTCCCTTATCTCGAGGGATTTTGGCGGGTGGCTTAGATAGATTCTGTTCTTAGCTCATGGCTTCCCTTTTTCTTTCATTTGACGGGCCAGGTTTTGGCGCAGAACTTTGATTACTTCCTATACCACAGGCAATATGATAAATAGTTTTTTAAATTATAATCTAAATACTTGCCTCACGTTACCAAAATGTCTTTTTCTTTGTTTTCTGTCTGCTCTGCTGGCAAATGTGCACAAACAAGCAATTTTAATATTGACATGCGAGGCCTGAAGTTTCTTCGGACAGCCATCTTGTCAAGAATATAATGACCTTTGCCCAGCCTTGATTTTGGACGTTTCAAAAGCGAAGAAAAAGGAAAGAGAGATTGGTGGGCAACAAATAACAATAGGACAATCAAAGTAACCAATAAGAATAGCCATTTTTGATTATATGGCTCACACAGGCAAGTCACAGACCTTTCTTAATCTTAGCCAATCACAATTAAGAGCTAAAGTGTTTGTAAATTTGGCGGGGAAATATTTTGCAAAAATATTTTAGATTGGGAGAAAAACGACGGGAGAAAATGGTAGAGAGAGTCCTCGACAAAGATCAAAAGAGCGTTGTCAAAATATGTAAGAAAGGATTTAGTGTGTTTTTAACAAGGCAAGCTGCAACAGGAAAAACAGGCACATTTCTCCAGGTTATCAGCGAATTAAAGCAAATTCATGGTACTTTTAGAGATGCTGTGACAGGGGACTACGGGAATTGCATCAAAACATTTGGGTGGATTTGGATTTGGAAACAGATTGCAGCTTTTAAATAAAGTTTTAGCTAACGGGGAGGCAAGCGTAAGAATTGCAAAAAGCAGCATATTGGTTTTGGATGAAATTTTTTTGTTGACAACTGTTTGAATCCACTGATTATATTTTGAGGAAGATACACTCGTGCGAAAAGCCCTTTGGAGGAGTCCAAATGATATTTAGTGGGGATTTTTGTCAGCTACCACCAGTTGTTGAAGCAGGTCAGGTTCCATCATTGTGCTCCCAGTTAGCCCTTTGGAAATCAGCTATTCAGCTCAAAATAGAACTGCAAAATGTATATAGACAGTCAGAGCTTGAACTTCTTAAATTGTTGCGTGAGGTGCGAAAGGGAGGCAATCTTTCTTCTGCTGCAGTTGACCTCTCGTCAAGTAGAGAAATGAGGGTGGACCCGCGGGTGGATGTTTTCATGGTCAAATTCCAGGATGAAAAGGCTTCTTTAACAATGTGCTGCAAAAGGCAAGTGTTTAGTGGACCTGAATGTTCAAAGTGCATTCGAGTCAAGAGAAAAATTTAAGTCCCTTTCCCTCGAGAAGCAGAGAGAATGGATTTTACACACCTTTAAATTGTCTACATTCACCAGCGAACAGCTGTTCTTTGTAGGAGTAAATACAGTTTGCAAAGCAGCATGTCAGTTCATATGGGGAATATCAAATACGAGGTAAGATGTTGCCATTTCAAAGTTGCTTTTCCAAACACAATATTCACAACCAAAATAGAAAGAAGAATAAATTACACAGAAGTTTTTTTGAGCTCTAAATTCTGTAACTAGCCGTTAATATAGTTAATGAATGCAGCTCAGAAGAATTGTCTCGTCTGCCAAGGTTGGGGGGGCAGTTACTCATTACCATTCACAAGCAGTTGTCTGCCCCCCTTCACTATGCTCGCTGCATTAAAGCCAACATTTTCCCAATAAAACCAATCAATCTTTCTTCCATTGTTATACTTTAGCAGGGACGGTAGATCTCAGTAAAGCAAAGAGTAGTTGTTCTGCACTATTAGCATGCACAATCAGCCTTATCCAAACAAATTAGTTTGCTATCATCTTAAACAACGAGGCTCACTTTCACAATTAGTGATAAAATTGAGTCCTGCTATCCTGGACCATCGACCCTCAGGGAAATTTGTTTGAAATTGTGAAGTATATGTCCCACAAGTTGTCTTAAATAACAACTAACAAGAAGAGTTGTTCATGTTCGACTGTAAAGTAACGGTTTATCAAAAGAATGCACAAGAGCATGTGCATGAGATAGTAGTAACGTCCAAATTATAGATGTAAGTTGATAAGAATCATGAAAATAGCATTTCTTAATTTCAGCTCCTTTGCTCTCTTTTTTTGCTTTTTGGATCTGGAGAATTTTTCTTGTCCCCTCTGCTATCTGGCAAAGAAATACCAGGTGACCCAGAAAAAAGTGATCCAGCGCAATCTGTTATAGAAAAAAAGTAAATGACCGATTGAAATATTTCAAATGTTGTTTTATCACCAAAGACTAGCCCACATTATGAGTATTTTTCGAAATTTTTTTGAACACCGTTAAGTTCCTAAATTAAGGATTTTGATGAAAAAGGCAGGCGTGAAATGCTCAAAAAGTCATCAAAGACATGGGATCGATTTAAAGCCATTTGAGATCCTCAAATCAACGAAGAGCGTGTTTAATTTTGCCTGAGAATGTTTTTAAATACCTAGGGACTATGAAATTGCTCTGAAGACTTCCAACTGGGTTGCATATTCCCAGGTTGAAATGAAACACGCCCCTCGTTGTTTTGAAGGGTTGAAATGGTGGTAAATCAATCCCCTGTTTTCAACGACTTGCAGACCCTTTTCCTCGAAATCCTTCATAAAGGAAATTTACCGGATAGAAAAAATTGCGAACTATATTCAAAGCATAGGCTAGTCTTTTAGCAACAGAACAACGTTCGTAGCATTTCAATCGGCCACTAACTTAATTTTATGTGACAATTTGCGTTGGGTCACTTTTTTTGGGTCACCCGGTATAATTTGCATAATTTTCTTTGTCTATATGTTTTTCTTTGCAAGATTTTGTTTAGAACGGGGGTCTTAATGGGCAGAGTGCACAGGTAGGAGCCAAATATGAATCTGAGAAGGTAGCAAGAGTGAGAATCTGGCTCGAAAAGTTCATTGCACAATGTGGTGATAATGCTCCTGATGAAGACAAGGTTTTTTTGCCATCCTGCTATACCAAGAAAGACATATTCAAAAGCTATGTTGCAGACATGGAAATCTGTGGTGTGAAGAGTGACAGTGAAAGTGTAATGAAGTCTTGTTTCGGAACCATTTGGGATTGCTATTTCAAGAATGTTACCATCGCACCGGTAGGTTACACAGGATTGCAACCAACACATATCCTGTTCCATTGTCCAGGAGATCATTGGAACAAAACCCTTTTGAATGTGGTTTTCAACAAATCTATTCGCTGTCAGGAATTTGAACATACGGTTTCAAAGGATAGATGTGAACATTTTCAGGCAAATGGGCTGAAGGGTTATTGGGCAAAAATTACCTGGGTCGTCTGGATAGCCTTTTTTGTGGATTAAGATGGTGGTTACTAAGCGCCATGCTGCATGGATTTGCTGAAGGGTACTCCAAACATGATACCTCTTGCTGCGCCAGAGGAGAAATACTACCTCGCACTGCGGTGGAGGAGAAGACATCAAACTATTTACAACAACACGTCACAGTTCTTACTAGTATGTCTTATGTTTCAAGTTGCACTTAATGATGTTATTTCAGATACGACCCCTAGACGGGTTTTACCAATCAATGGCCCTATGGCACTATGGCACTGTGGTCTTGTAGCTTTCATTACAAATACCTTGAATATGAGTTAGACAGTGTATTCGACTAGAATTCGTATAAATATTGCTTCAAATGATGGCCAAATTGATGCACAAAGTTTTTGTACAGCGAGCGAGAATTTCCCGAAGTGCTGATGCAGGGAATCACCAGCTGTAACTTTCTTTGTTTTGCTGCTGTAGGAAACACAACAATAGGCTTAGCAGTTGGCCAGTTGAATTCCGCGGAAGTGGCTGAAACTATTGTTTTCACGAGAACCATAGCTTCCGCGGAATCAATTTTCCGCGTCATTCACCTTGGCCTTACACCCATAGTGAATTCCGCGGAAAAACCTTGCTATCCACTCGAGCGAAATAGAATAAACCGAGGAACAAACAGGAATAAACTGATCACCTCCTGTGACCTTACGGCCGAAGAGCATTTCACTCCACAGAGAGTCTCAAACGCCTATTGCAAAAATCCTTTTGTTTTCAAGAAAAATCCATCAAATATCCATAAAGATCTTTAAGTTCTGTAAAAATCTCTTGCAATCTTTCGACTAAATGCCCCCCCCCCCCACTTACAGCGAAACTGCACGAAACAAATACATATATAATTTCTTTAGCTTCCTCCTTTACCTTTTAACGCTTGCTCCTCAATAAACGTATTTATTTCATTTCTGCGGACAAACTAAATATTTTCCGCGGCATTCATTTTGGGTGTACGGTTGAAGTGAATTCCGTGGAAAACCCGGAAACTATTGTTCTCTTGCGAAGAAACAAAGTGTCCTGAAACAGTGCTTTACGTTTTAAGTCTAGCAGTTGACATTTCAAAGTGAAAACTTCATTGAGTCATTATAAATGGACTTGCTCCATGTGAACCATCATGTGATACAGTTTACGTGCCACTGCGAACAAACAAAAAAATCCGCTGTAACACAATGCATTTCATGTGATCAGCTTAATTCACATTCGAGATTGAAAACTATGACTCAGCAAATTCTTTATCTTCAAGAAGCTGCAGGTGAATACGGACGAATTTCCGTGATATCGGTTTTCCGTGTAATTCACTTCGGCCGTACACCCAAAGTGAATTACGCGAAAAATATTTAGTTTTTCCATAGAAACAGATGATCGTTTATTCAAGAAGTAAGCTTTAACTTTGACCTATCAGGAAGAAGCAATTTTTTACAGATTTGTTTCACGCAGTTTCGCTTTAAGTGGTCAGTTTATTCCTGTTTGTTCCTTGGTTTATTCTATTGCGCTGGAGTGGATGGCAAGTTTTTTTTCGCGGAATTCACTATCGGAAAATTGATTCCGTGGAAGCTATTGTTCTCGTGAAAACAATCGTTCCCGCGGAATTCACCTGGCCCCAGCAGTTGTCAAAAATGTGTTCCTTATCTCGCTTCTGTTGCGAGATAAAGTAGAGGAAGGGGTTTGACAAATCTTTACATTTTAACACTCTCATAGTTGTTTAGTCAGTCCATCCCCAACACAAACCTGACCCAGTGGACCAGTGGAGAGGTAATACAGCTGCAAAAAAAGAGGTGTTTCAAGTCGCAAGTCGTCTGTGATGTTGGGTTGAATTTAGGCGTTCTCCAACGCCGGGTGCCTCAAAACTCATGACACTGTAGACTGATTGCAAGTTCGTAGTTATTGCTATTGATAGGCTGATTGACGCTATAACTATAAGCAGTCAGAGCAAAAAATATACTGTTGTTGTTGTTGTAATTGCTGTTGTTGTTGCGATAACTGAGATTATTTCGTGAGTCACATAAGGCTGTTCATAGTTGTGAATCGATTGGCATGATTTACAGAAGTAAACATTGGAACCATCAACTTCTGCCTTCGGTTTCAGTTTGAATTTTTTCTATAGTCTATTTCAGACGACATTTTGTTTGGCCCGAGGGGCGCAGGCCGGACACCAGCCATGAATTTATAATAGGGGGTGAAGAACCAAAATTTTCCGACGCCAACAACAACAGCAAGAACCCAATTTTGGGAATCATGCACGAAAGGACTGATGTGCTCCTTTAAAGACCAGATTTTGGAATTGTTCCAGTTTCAACGTTGGAGCCTTCAAATATCAGTAAATATGAAGCAAAAATATGCTGTAGATTCAAAATTCATGTCAGAATGTATCCTCGAAAGTCAATAAATTAATGTTTGATGCATCATTCTCCCAATCAAATCGTCTAAATGTAGGCCTGTAACCACACAAAAAATCCGACAGGTGTATCACTTGTCTCCCAAATTATACACTTGCTCTAAGTCTATTCAATGGACTATCAGCATTAAGATAATGTAATTATTCCTTCGGGGGTGTAAGCTACTAATGTGACGCTGCGAAGGAGAAATGAGGATGAAACTGAATTGAATTGTCCTCATTTCTCCTTCATAGCGGCACCCTGGTAGCTTACGCCCCTGCAGGAGTAATTATATTCTTCTAATGCTGATAGTCCACTGAATAGACTTGGAGCAAGTCTACCCAAGTTCCTACTGCAGCACCATGAGAACGTAAAGAGGAAAAATGCATCAAAGATTTCTGATAGAACTCAAACATGATTCATCTGCAAACAGAAAAAAAACGAAGAAAAGTAACATTTGTCCGCATAATTAAAGAATAAAACAGTCAAGGACACCGTGTGCAATAATTTGGCAAACCTTTGCTGCAAGGCTTGGATCAAAACTTTGCTACCAGGGTGCCCATACTTTGATTTCCTTATACGATGGGTATTCCAGTGGTTCTTAACTTCATCAAAGAAGTTTTGAAGTGCGCCACTGAAACAGAACCAACTGAGCTCGTGGTGCAGCTTGTTGTCTAAGTCAAGAAATCCAGATGCACTCAACTCTTGGAATAAATGAATCCACCAGCTTGAAGAACCGCATCTTTAAACTGACCATCAACATTCAATTCTCTGATTTTTGGGTGAAGAACCATAGCGATGGGCATTCTCACCCTTAAAGATGTCATCATCCTCTCTTCTCAGAAAACACTGTGCTGCAGCCATCAGCCCATTTTCCGTCCCATGGTCACTTTTGAGCAGGGTTGGACATGCCCCAATTTCTTTCACACTGTCCATAAACAGGGTTAAGGGTACAGCAGGTGAATTATTTGAATGCACAACCTTAAGCCACAAGATTTTCCGGCTGAATCAATCAATTGCACCATGGATTGGCAGACCATATGGCTTCAATTTGTCATACACTGAAGAAAAAAAATAAATTGTAGAAGAAAATGAGAATGAAGAAGTATATATATATAGAGACATGGAGAGTTGTTAAAATTTCTTTCATTTCAAAAGAAAACCTTTTCAACTTTTCAACAATTATTTTCCTTTGAATAAACACTCTCAAAAAGTCAATTTTTAAAGATGCCATTATACCAAGATGAAATAAGGAGAACTCTCCTTCTCCTTATTTTATCTTGATCATACTCAGATAAAATCGATAGAAACCCCCCCCCCCCCAAACCCTAGACATTCCCCAACATTGCACTTGTGACAATAAATGGTTCTAGATGGGAAATTCCTTGTTGAAATTACATTGCTCACCCCGGTGTGAAACTCTCATAACTGTCTAGTCTGCAGATTATGGCACGTCAAGATCTACGGTGTGCATGGAGAAATTTATTTTGTTCTCCGTGTGTGTCTATTTTGAAAAGTAGTAGCCTAATGTATTTAACATCTCAGAACATCTCTCCTCTGCAATTATAAGTGCTACTTCCTCTCTGTTCTGTACTCCTAAAAAGTAACGATTACACAAGGAGCTCTTTATATAAGAAATTAAGGTCTCCCATTCCTGAAAACTAAGATCTAGGTATCTAACTATAAGTTGGGTAAGGTGGAATAAACCTATTGGGTCATCAGTACCGAAGACAGTTTTTGCAGGGGGTGGATCACAGACCAAAGTTTTTTCTTAAAAATAGCGGCAGATGGTGTAAGTCTCAGTTTTGGTCCAAGTTCATCAACGTTACTATCACACGGAACAAGCCAGTAACAAGGGGAACAGGTCAGTAACAACCGGAACAAGCGAGGAACAACCCAGTAACAAGCCGAACAAGCAAGGAACATCTGTCTCTATCCCAAGGGAAGTTCGAAATATGTTGAAATGAAAGAGTAGCGCACGGCATTAGATAATAAGTCAAGAATATAATAGGGTAGAGAGCAGAAAAAAGGTGCCACATGTCCCAAAAGAGTCCAAAGTCGTTGCAAGGGAACATGAATAAGGAAGCAAAGGTGTGTGTCTCTTCTGTCTTCTGCTCCTTATTGTTGCCGCACCTTTCTCACCATTACTTTTTTCTTTTCAGCTTTCTTTCGCGTTGAATGGTCAAACGTTTGTATTCAGTGCATTGAACCAATCAGACTTTGTCCCAAGACTGCCAGCCATCTAACAGTGGATTGCCGCACACGTGCAGTGCAATCATTTTCAACTTGACCTCTGAAGCTATCGGATAACGATGGATCGAGTCGTGGAAAACGTGAAAGAAAAAGCTTCCATACATGCATTTCTTCTCTTATCTAGATGTAGCTCTATTCATGGGCGTAAGGGGAGATAAATTTGGGGGGTTCTGCCCAGGGAAAAATCCATGGTTTACGAAGATTTTCCCGCCTTATTAAGCTGTAGGCCTAATCTATCTACCACTTTTTCGCTAGGCCTAGCCTATCACTTGAGTGACCACTCACGGTTTTTTCTCTCTTGATCATCACACAAGTGACATAACAGGTATAAACTATACATCACTCAATTGGTCATTAACTGAGAAGTATTTGTAAGCCAAAAAGAATACAAATATCCAAAAATTTTGCGTTATACACCCACCTGAAAACACAAGAATTGTACCTCCCCTTTTAGAACCTCCCTGTACCCCCATAATGAGATTTTAACATTAAGAATTGATCGGATAAAATATTTTGTCGGCCAGCCTGATGAAGGGATACAGTGACCTTAAGATCGATTTCTGCTTGATTGAAACTATTAATTAAAACTTGTGATTATTAAAAATAAGAGCATGCCAGGCATGATAGCAGCCTTAAATTCTTAGGGCAAAGAAACAAAAAATTTCAGACGCCAAAATTGACAACAGCAGCAACAACCGTATGGTTTGTAATTTCCTATTAATGACTATGTAAATGCCAACTTTATTCAGATAATATAGCTTGATTTAGTATCAATGATCTTGATCTCAACCACATTACTTTTTAGCTGTCAGCTCCACCATTTGGACCCCTGTCTAAATGCATGAATGATGTGTTCCTGGATGTGAAGCATCTTAAAGATAGTTATATTGTAAACCGATATGATGATATGTGCATTTTGCAAGATTCTGCTAAGAAGTGTATGCTACCTGTACCTCAACTGGTACTGTCTAGCTTTGACGTACCACGATATGAGGAAAAAACAAGTTTGCTGGTTTGGAAGCCTGCCCTGACATTGTTGCAAATGTGTTTTTGCACTATGTGCACGTGAGTGATAATAACTTTGAATCTTACTCTCTTTTGCTGTATGTTGCACTCTTGCATCACATTCTTTGCTCAGTGACTATACATATTTTGTCAATCTTACTTTGTTTTGCTTCTTGTGATTTAACGTTACTTTTTTCATTCTGGTTGTTTAGTTTTATAAGCTCTAGGCTAATTGTCCAAAGGTATGCAATGTGTTCAACTTGATAGCCTGGGCTGCAGTGACGGAAATTCGGCTTTTTGAGAGGAGGGGCAAGCACAATCAATTTCTGAGTCTAAACAAATGTCTGTGTGTTGAGGTATATTGATGTGAGACCTGACATAAAATAAGACCCTTGGATGCCCCTTGAACAGTGCTGAGAATACATTCAAATAAGATTTCAAAGCAATTCAGCAGTTGACAGAAGGAGACATGGACATAGCATAACAGTAGATGCTACTGTAATAAGGAACACTAGGGGAGAAGCGGACTCGATTAGACCTATTCTACTTCTGCGATCCCAGCGCTTGGTGCTAAAAAACCGCAATTTCAGAAGGCCCCCGAATAATTTTTGAGGATGCATGTTCAGAATGACTCTCACAACCTCATGCTTACCAATACTGAATAAGTCTTTCCATAATTACGTCATCACCCGATCGGTGCGCATTGCATCATGGGACTAGTAGTTAAAAATCTGATCTTGTTTTGTGATTTGTATGGAGTTGTAAGGAAGTGTTCGGAAGTAAGTTGTTTAATATGATAAATATTGAAGAAAAACAAGTAAGGATCAACTCAATTCAGCGATGAGCATATCCCTAGGTTTTTTCAAAACTCTGTCTGGGGATTGGGATATCAATCGTCTATAGGTAGTTTTATCAACATAAACAAATGCCAGACTTCCAGCTTGAGCATTTCAATGCAAACAAAAATATAGAAGAAATGGTTCATTCTGCTACTTATCTAACATGGTTCTAGAGTAGTGTCCAAAAACCTAGAATAACATTGCAACGCAAAAAAACAGTGAATAACCCACCTGATAGATCATGTTCCTGAAATCCTTCGCAAGGACTCCTGTAAAGTTCTTGATGTGGCAGGGTGTAGTTTTGGAGAAATATCCTCTTTCTCCAACGGGAATCTGCGTATGAATTAGGCCATTTTTTCATAGCCACAAGAAGTCTTCAAATAATGCTTTTTAATCAGGAAATTTCGTCGATTGATGTCTCCCAGTGTTCACCAACCTTCCTCCATCAAAATCAAACAGTGTATTTAACTGTGAATGGATGAGCTCACGCTGGAATGCAAAAGCTGATGCCCGACCCATCTAGGCCAGTTGACTCGCTCGTTTTGAAATCTAGCTGTGAGACTGGTTATTTTGAGTACATGAAGTTAGTCTTTACAATAGACCATTTCGCAATTTGGAAAAGGGACTGAGGATAGCGCGGCCCATTCTGACAGCCTTGGCAACAAGTAGGAACTCTAGGAAATCCCCTCTTCTGCAGTGCAAAGTGTATGGTTGGCGGCTCGCTCGCATCTTTCTCCAAAATAGAGTTATTTTCGATTTATTTGCAACTTCCAAGAGTTATGCGATGCTTGTTTAGTATGGTAAGTGTTTCATTTGGATTATTTAGCCGTTTCCATGACCTGGAGTTGATAAGTCAGTGGGCCTATGATTGGAGGATGTCATTTAATCCCGATCCACAAAAACAAGCTGTCGAATTGCTACTTTCAAAGAAAAGAAATGAAATAGATCACCCTGTTATCCTCTTTAATAACATACCCGTTAGAAAAGTAAATGAACATAAACATCTAGGTATTATCCTGGACTCAAAGCTTTCTTTCTCAGCTCATGCTAAATCTGCTATCTCTAAAACGAGAAAGGGCATTGGTCTACTAAAATATCTCTCCAAATATCTGCCCAGACATACCCTGAACGAATTATATACGCTCTATGTACGACCCCACATGGACTACGGAGACGTTATCTATCATATTCCATTTAAAGTATGTGAATTCAGTCAAAACATCATACTACTAAATCTAATGGAAAAACTAGAGTCTGTTCAATATTATGCTGCTCTTGCTGTAACAGGGACATGGAGGGGAACATCACGTGAAAAGCTTTACACAGAGCTTGGCTGGGAGTCACTAAGTTCCAGAAGGTGGAGTAGACGCCTGACTTTGTTTTATAAGATTATGAATAATCTCACCCCGTTGTATACAAAGGAGCCAATCCCACCAATTAATGTGTCGAATTACTGCCTTCGCAATCAAGATGCTATTTGGCGAATAAAGGCAAGAACAGAAAAATTTGAATCTAGCTTCTATTCAAACTGCATCTCCGAATGGAATAAACTTGATCCTGAAGTCAGGCTTGCACTGTCCGTTGCTGTTTTTAAGACAAAGCTTCTATCAATAATGCGCCCCCCTCCAAAACCAGTATTTGGTATTCATGACCCAATAGGCCTATCATATCTTTCCCAAATAAGGGTCGGTCTCAG